>PVHP010001981.1:79276-96932 GCA_004024765.1 Zapus hudsonius | reverse complement strand
TTTTTAATGAAGCATACTGAAACTCTCTGGAATGAAGGAAACAGATTTTGGACAAAGGAGCTTTCATAGCAGGTGGTTTAGTTAAAATATTCTCCATTCAAGGGCATTCTCCAAGAAAGAGGGCTTCAAAACTGGATTCATTCTGTGCCAGAAGCAAATTTACCTCTGGCACAAGCACTCCTTGCTTCGTTATTTATTTACTTGTGCGTGTCAGGCACGTTTCATTCTAAAGTGTTTCTCCTGTACAGAAACACTGGCTGGCTTGTCCCCTTTGCCATTGTCACTGTGACATTCATCCTTATCAGACCTCAGCAGCTGCCTGGCTAATATGGGTCTTCACTGGCCCCATAGCCCTTAGAGGAGTTTCCTGTGCAGAATTGCCCTAGAATCAAGCTGAAATGCAGATTCTGAATCAATAGTTCTGGGAAGTGGAGAGGGGAGGAGGAGCCCCCCTGAGGTTTTGTATTTCTAACAAGCTCCTGTGTCCCTGATCTCCCAGCCCACATTAAGTGGCAAGTGTTTAACTTCAGTTGTGACTGCCCTTTCTGATCAGTGTCTTAGTTCAAATGAAACAAGCATGCAGGGATGGGGAGATGGCTCAGTGGTTAAATGCACTTGCTTGCAAAGCCTGATGGCCTGGGTTCAATTCTGCAGCACCCACATAAAGCCAAATGCACAGAGTGGCACATGTGTCTGGAGTTCACTTGCAGTGGTAAGAGGCCCTGGCATGCCTCTCTCTCTCTCTCTCTCTCTCTCTCTCTCTCTCTCTCTCTCTCCTCTCTCCTCTCTCCTCTCTCTTTCTCTCTCCCTTCTCTCTCTTTCTCTCTCCCTTCTCTCTCTTTCTCTCTCCCTTCTCTCTCTTTCTCTCTCCCTTCTCTCTCTCATTTAAATGAATAAATAAAAATATTTTAAAAGCAAGCATCCACTGAACCCTATTAACAATTAAATAATCACAAAAACCAATAGCTTAGCATGTAAATGACTGGGGCCTTGAATGTATGAGTTTCCTACTGTCATTGGCTTTCATGTTACTTACTTTTTTTTTTTTTCACTTAAATCTAGGGCTCTCCAGGACTTCCAGGATTCACTGGTCCCAAAGGTGTCAGGGTTAGTAGCCAAACTCATCCCTTTCAATTGTTGGCTGAACACTTATCTTTTAACTGTAAATGTTCTACAAACGTCAGAGAGCAGTAAGTACATTGTGTCTGGACTCACGGATGAACGTTAAGAACAATAAAACTAATGTGCCAGGGCTGAAGTTAGGATAGTGGTTGGCACCTTGGGGGCAGGTAATTAACTGATGACAAAAGAGTGTGAGAGAACTTTCTAGACAGAAGGAGATGGTGTGCCTGCTTGGAGTGATGATGATTCAACAGGACATATAATAAATATGCCAGGCACGGTGGTGCATGCCTGCAGTCCCTGCATTTGAGCATTTGGAGCAGGAGGATTGCAAGTTAGGGCAGAAGAGCACTTGTGGAAACATTCCTTAATTTACTCACCAAACATGTGAGCACTTTATGCAAAATCAACCTTAAAAATGCATCCCAGCCAGGCATGATGGTGTCCACCTGCAATCCTAGCATTTGGGAGGCTGAGGTGGGAGGATTGCTGTGAGTTCAAGTGAGACCCTGTCTCAAAAATAAATAAATTAAAAAAGCCTAGTTTGTTTTATAAATGGGAGGCAAGGGCAGGAGGATCAGAAGTTCAAGGCCATTCTGGATTACAGAGTGAGTTTGAAACCAGTGTGGGATACATAGCAAGACCCTGTCTCACAAAACAAAACAAAAGAACAAAAGAAGTTCTTTAAAGGCCAGATGCATAAAGGTTTGTCATGCCTTTTTTTCCGTTTGTTTTCCTCATCATTTTATTTGTAGTTACAATCAATCACTAGTTGCTGGAGGAGATTATTGAAATAATAATTTTACGTTTACAGGATGAACTTTTTCTTTTTGCCAACACCCCTCCTTTCTTTCTCTTTAGGGAATAACTGGATTACCAGGATTTTCAGGTTCTCCAGGACTCCCAGTAAGTAATGGGAAATATACATATGGCTGAAATTTTAAAAGTACGCTCAACTCTTATTTTTCATGGGTGCATAGTATTTTGGTGTATGTATGTGGTGTGTGCATGTGGTATGTGGTGTGTGTGTGTGTGTCTGTGTGTGTGTGTGTGTGTAGATGTGTATGCCCTGTGCATGTACCTGTGGAGGCCAGAGGGTAACGTCTGGTGTTTTCCTCTGTATCACTCATCTGTCTGTGTCTCACTGAACCCAGAGCTGCCATTTTCAGTCATGATAACTAATCACTGAGGCCCATTGAATCGCCAGTCCCCACTGTCCACAAGCTTATGGTGACAGACATGTAGGGCCACACCCCAATATTTATATGGGTGCTGGGGAATCAAACTCAAGGTGTATCAGACCCTTTCAGGCCCTCGTGCTTGTGTGGCAAGTTCTCTTGACCAACCATCTCCTCAGCCCCTAAAGTAAGCTCAGTAAGTGAGTTGATGGAGCTGTGAAAGCAGCCACACAGGGCAGCACGTGAGTGTGGATTTTCATGATCAGATGCCACTTCTTGAATTATGAGCAGGGTTGAATAGAGTGGACAGAACAGAGTAAGGCTCTGCTTTGTAATACAAAATAAGATTGTTAAGGGACCTCATCCTATGTAGAAAGGCTTTAACTGTTGTATTTTCTGTAAAAAGTTTTATTTAAAATATCCAGAGCTCATTTGTTAGCGTGTTTTGTTCACTATGTTACTTAAATTATCTCTAAAAGCCATGCTTTAGATTTGTTACTTGCTATTTTAGCCACCATTAGTAAATCACTCCATCATTTCCCTGGAGTATCGGTTGCTGTCCAGGGTTCCAGGCCTTGCGGTTCTGTCTCTGACCTTGTCTTTGAATCTTATCTCCTTCCAGGGCATCCCGGGCAGGCCTGGGCCTTACGGACCTGCTGGTTTACCAGGATGCAATGGTTCTAAGGTATGTGCTGCTTGCACACCAGATGGTCCACACACACACTTGGCTGGAGGAAGAGATCAGCACAAAGCGCCAGTGAGACAGATGTTGGCTTTCTTGAACATTCTCGTGGGCCAATTGGACAGCATGGATTGAAAAAGGTCTTGAGAAAGACTTAGTTGTCTTTCTCCCTATGTCTGGCTTAGTTATGGACTTCCAGCAGATAGGAGACTATCTTCTACCACAGAGCCATTGCAGGAGGGACAGCTGGCTGCTTGCTGTGAATATAAAGCCTTGAGGGTAAAATCCATGTCTGACTAGGAAGCAGGCTCTCCAGGGCCCATTCACCTCCTTTGTGTCCTAAGGGATCCCTTCGCTTCCCCAGAGTGGTGGCCATGAGTGAACTAATTACTGAAGTTTCAAGGAAGCAGCAATTAAAAAGTTCTTGGCACAACTAGATTGCCATTTATGCACAATTTGAGCCACAGTGGGTTCTGATGTTTGCAATTAAGCTAATGGTTTTCTGGCCTCCATCCTATGACCCAGGAGCCGTGAGGAATGGGAATTAGTTTGCCTAGATTGCCACAGCTGAGTTGGAGAGGAGAAATTGAGCTAGCCATCCACATAGGTTGTTCTAGAATGACTAAGAATTCTAACAAATACTTCATGTCTCACAGGGTGAACAAGGATTTCCAGGCATGCCAGGGATGCCAGGCTACTCAGGGATCCCGGTAAGTATTCAGGCTAATGCCCCATCACAGGCCAAAAGTATGTGGATGATGCTCCCTCTCCTGGAGTCATGTATGCAGTCCTCCCATGACCTTGAAACGCTGGGACAGCCAATAACAGACATTCAGCTCAATGAATGAACCAATACTTGCATCATGGGATCAAGTTTAGACTTTAAGGCTTTATTTTGCTCTTGACACATTATCTAAGGATGCATAATGGCAGATTTGCTCAAAGGATCGGGTTCGAGGTCAGGCTTACAAAGACCCAAAGAGTGAGAGTAAGAACAGGGACCTAGAACCCAGACTTCACTCCAGCAAGCAATGTTGACCTTGACAGGAGGGAGCTGGGGGCAGAGCTATACCTGGGGAGAGGGGATGGGATGAACGGGATGGGAAGTATGCCGATGAGATGAGAACCGGGGCACATTGGAGGGAGCATAAGATGAAGGGAAGAGAGTTGGTTTGTTGAAAAAGAGAGCCCAGCCGAGCCTGCCTCAAGCCTGTAGGAAGCACACAGAGGTGGCAAGAGGGGAAGAAAGGAGAGAGAACCAGTAGGAGTGTTTGCTCTGTCTCCAGTTGTTAATACGCTCCTTCTTTCCTAGGGTCCTGCTGGTTTGAAAGGGCAAAAGGTAAATCGTTTGTGGACTATTGTTAATGAAAATCTCTAAGCGTGTATGCAAAAAGGCCTTTATATGAGCAATTACAAATCAATTTCATAATCCAGGCTTTATTAATTCAGACACCATAAAAACAAACATGAAATTTACTCCTATTTGGCAACTCCTTCTGACTCTTGTTATAAAAAGTCTTGGGGATACAGATTGTGTCATCTTTTATGGAAATAGGGGTTCAAGAAGAGACTTATCTCATCTCTGGGCCCCACATTCTAATTTAGGGATTGCCACTAATAATTGCCTCAAAATAACATAGAAAAATCAATTTGACATCCCAAAATGTAATATACTGCACAAAGAAAATTAAAGTAAGAAAATCACTTGGTTACCTCAGATGCAGGAATAGCATCAACAAAATTGAACTCCTAAAAAGAGATCCTAAAACATGTCTCTAAGTATATATCCTCCAGAGCACATTTATCTCTAAGGAAGTTTAGCCTTCAGTAAGTATTCACAGGGTTTTTTTAAATGTAAAATTGATTAGGTTTGATGGGCTTCTTTGTTTCAAGGGTGCCCCTGCTCAAGGAGGAGACAGAGAACTCAATGGGAAAGGTGACCCAGGGCCACCAGGGGCTCCAGGATTCCAGGTAAGCTGATCTGAGGCTACCAGGGGACATAGTTTACATAGTTTCAGGAAAAGGCTCTCTCTCTCTCTCTCTCTCTCTCTCTCTCTCTCTCTCTCTCTCTCTCTCTCTCTCTCTCTCTCTCTTTCTCCCTCTTCTTTTCTTCCTATTTATATGTCTGCCTCTGCCTGCCTCATTTCATTTCCATTTACTTTAGATGCAGAGATGACTCTATGTCTTTTCTGTCTTCTTAAATCTCAGTGGCCCATCTTTCCCAACTCTAAGGAGTCTTTGGGGAACAGTTAGGTTCCACTTACTCTGTGTTTGTGATTTGCATCGTGCATTGAATACCATCTAAAACTAGAGTTAAATAGTAGCCCCGTTTCAATATTGGCATGCTATTAAATCAAAGGTTTATTGAAATGTACCCGTCTCCCTTGAACTGTGGCTCCTTTGCTTGACTTGTCTATCTGCATACAGCCTAGAGGTAAGCCAGAGTGGGTCCAGTGAGAGGCATCTATCTGGGGACTGTGTTTGCTTTACTTTGTGATTCAAAAGGCTTCTTTGGTAAACATAACCCACAAGTACTAAATTACAGGTTAATTAACCAAAAGTATTTTTAACAGTTTGGAACTAAGTATGGAATACCTGAACGGAGAGTGGATATTTGCTTCAGTGAGTTGGTTTGTGTTGAGGCTATGGACAGAACTTCCCGTGGTGAGCCAGCCCACTTGATGCTGAGCCGTGAAGTTGAGCAAGGAACTGAATACTGCAGGGGCTTCTGAGAGGGGACACAGAGTAGCATGGCTCACCTTGGTATTGCAACGCTGAGAGCCGGCATTCCAGGTGATCTGCAATGTGGATGTGCCCTTTCAGCATCATCAGTGAAATAGTCACTGTGTCATGCTAAAGACAGCACATTCATTTATGTAAGAACTATTTCTTAGATACTGCTTCTGCTGTGGGATGGCCCACGCAATGCTACAGGGCCCCACATGAGCCAAAAAGAAATAGTTCTGAAACCTTCTCAGCCTCGTGGAATCAACATTCTAGGGGGTGACAGAAAAACCAAAGTATTAATCCAGAAGAAGGACAGGAAGTGTCCTGATGAAGGAAGGTTCTGATTTGGGGTAGACAGAGACCTTATGGGAAGGAGGCGAGGGGCACATAGGGAAGAAAGAAAAACATACATGTACCTGGGGACAAAGGACTCCAGGCGCAGGGAGAACCTGAGACAGGGAGGGAGAAAGGGAGAGAGAGTGGGCAAGGCTGTGCAGCAGGAGGAGGTCCTCACAGCTCTTACCTATGACAAAGCCCTTAGGGCACAAGAGTTAATGCAGTCCCTTAGATGGGAGGGATGATGTGCTTTATGAGTGTGTAAGCATGTGTTTTTGAACATGTCTGTGTGGTGTATGTCAGTGTGTGTGTGTGTGTGTGTGTGTGTGTGTGTGTGTGTGTGTGTGTGTGCATGCGTGCCTGCCTGTGTGCGAGCCAGAAGTCAACCTTGGATATCATTCTCAGCAATACTGTTCACTTCCTTTAAGGCAAGGTCTCTTACTGGCCTGGAGATCTCCAGTTAGGGAGAGTCTGGCGATTGGACTCCGGGGATCCTGCTAAGAGCTCACCTCCCCAGCACTAAGATGAGAGGCCTGTGCTGCCATTCTCAAAATTTACATGGGCACCAGCATCAAACTCAGCTCCTTGTGCTTGCAAGACTGAACTATCTTACCAACTACCTCTCCTACTGAGCTAGCTTCCCAACTGAGCTATTTCCCTAGCCCCTGCTCTTATTAAAATTTGTTAAGGTGTTTAACTAACAGACTTTCTCCTTAGGTAAAAAGTACATTTAAACTTATTCTTCTCTTAACTTCAAGGGTTTTCCAGGACCCCCAGGCTTTTCAGGGCCTATTGGCCCACCAGGTCCTCCAGGATTCTTTGTGAGTATACTGTCAGAATTGATATGTATTCTAAGTCTATGTAGCTATAGAAAAAATCGTTTTCTGAATAAGTATGTTTACTGCTATATATTTATCTATGACTTTTTCTAGGGGTTTCCAGGGGCTACAGGACCTAGAGGACCGAAGGTAAGTCCCTGTTTTCTATGTTGAAGCCATCAGGGAACACTAGCCTGTCCAAAAGCCAAGCCTATGTCTCTATGTTGTCAATGAGCACTTGCTTGGAATTCAGAGGGGTCCAGGCTAGTAGGTGGCCAGACAGACAGAGGCTCTTCCCTCTGTCTCCTGCACTTCAATAACTTAATTCCTGAGGCAGAACATTGACATCTGAGAAAGGGGGGAAAGGACAAGGATTCCTGATCTATAGGTTGTCTCTTCCTGATAACCCCACCTGTCACACGATGCTCTCACCTGTCCATTTCTATAGTGGGCTGCCTTGCAAAGTGCTCCTGAACTTATGCTAATAAAAGAAAAAGGATATTTGTGTGGTCATTAAGCTAGGTACTTTAGGTGTTTCTATTTACAAAGCCCATCGTTAGTTTAAGGATGAAAGTGTTGAGGCTGAGCCCAAAAGGGTAAGTATAACTTAGCATAGTACTTCTTATTTACTAGTAGTGACCCGGTGGGCAGAGTACTTCCCAAAGTGCTTTCATTTATTACTCAGTTGACATATGCATGATTGTGTTCTCTCTCTCTCTCTCTCTCTCTCTCTCTCTCTCTCTCTCTCTCTCTCTCTCTCTCTCTCAGGTTCAGACTACATGCATGCTAATGCTGAGGTTTCAAATCTTTTGATTCCTCTACAGCTTTCCCCAGTACAGTGGGCAGGAACACCCATACCTCAGGAGCTTTTACAAACGCAACTAGCGACTAGTTAATATGATGGCTTGGCTATTGTTGGAGTGGGTTTTCAGTTGTTATCACTGAATACCACAGACTAAGCAAAAACATATTCCTTACAGTGATGGAGGCTGGGAAGCCCACCACCATCAGAGAGCCGGCTCCGAGGAGGGTCTCTTGCTGGCAGGCATGCTGTGCAGACCTTGAGGTTGCTTAGACACCATGCAATGGAACAGCAAAACAGCCAGACAGCTCACTGTGTAACACTCCCTGTATCAGTTACTTTCTCGTTGACTGAGACAAAATCCCAACAAATACCAGCCTAAGGGAGGAAGTATTGATTGCAGCTTGCTCTTCTAGGTACAGTACATGGTGGTGGGAAGGCATGGCCACAGAGCTGGTCACATTCTGGACAGAGTGAAGAAGGCTGATGCTCAGACAGCTGTCTCCTTTTTCTACAATACAGGACCCCAGCCAGTGGAATAGTGCCACTCACACTTAAAGTGGGTCTTCCCCCTTAATTAACCTAGTCAAGACCATCCCTCACAGTCATGCACAGGGACTAACCTAACCTACATGCATCCACACAGGAGACACTAGATCCTGTCACATGGACAGTCATAGAAGCCATCACACCCTCAAAACCAGCTAGTCTTTTAATCCATGACTAGACTAAGCTATTGACCTTTAAAAGTCGCATGTCTTATGGTCTTCTAGTGGGGGTTAAATTTCTTCATGAGCTGTGGTGGGGATTCAAACCATAGATCCACCTGATGTGTTGACAATGTTGCTTAAATTCTCATATGTAGGTGCAATTGTCTAGGGTATGCAAGCCATTGTTGATGATGGACATGGACGTACTAGTACCCTTAGCTTCTCTGTTTTGAATTTCAGTATTCTGAAGTTCGGCTACTCATCCCTCTTATTTTTAGCATGAGAAAACCAGGGCACAGGAAGTGAAGGGGCCAGTTAAGGAAGCTAGGTAGCGAAGAAATTAAGCAATCACAAGGAAGTAGCCAACCAGTGGGATCAAAACCAGCTAGTGGTAAAGCCAGAAATACACCCTCTTTTCCTTCCCCTACCTCTCACCACCATGTCTAACCATTGGTTGTCTTCAGTAAGTCTCTTCAGTTTTCTGAGCCTCAAGGTCTCTGCCTGTAAATGAAACATACTTCTGCCTTACTCTAAAAATAGCTAAAATAACATTTACAATTTCAAAATTATGACTACAATATAAATGCTTATATATAATATTATAATATATATGTTATACATATAAGTTATATATATAGCATATATATATTAGAACTTTAATGGGTTCAGATTATTCATCTATCTTTTTTAAACATGTCATTTCATGTGTTCTTACAGGGTCACATGGGTGATAACGTGATGGGACAAAAAGGAGAGCAGGTAATTGAAATATTGTGGCTCATTAGTCGGAAGACTCTTTGAGTTCTTCCAGGTACATTTGCCTGCTGTTCAGTCGTTGGTCAAGCTGATATCAGTGGGTTCTCATTTGCTCTGCTTCCTCAAATGAGACACAGAGGAGAAAAGCAGACCCTTAAGAAAGTATCCTGAAGTGATGATGATGTTTCTCAAATTCTCATTTGTAGCTGTGTTTGTCTTTAGGGTATGAAAGGAATGACAGGACCCCCGGGACCACCAGGAACAGTTATCGTGACGTTTACTGGCCCAGATAACAGAACGGTAATGTAGTTTCAGGTGCCTTTGGTTTGGGGAAGAAGTCTTAGTGATCCGTCACCTCCTTTACAGGCTTCTCTGAGCCCTGCTCAAACCACCCTCCCCTGTGGGAGTCTCCAGGTTTTATTCCTCCCACATCCTTCATAGCCAAGGACAGAAATGTTAGGTGGGAATCTGGGGCACGTGACTGCAAGACCTGAACCTGATTTCTTCACTCTTCCTTCTCATCCCCCTCTCACTGTCCCTGACACAGAGTGTGGCTCTGATCCCATTGAATGGCAATGAACCACAGACAGGGACAGAAGATTATCATCAATGGGAAATTTATGGACTGTCACTCTAAAGACACAATCATGTACACAACACATACCTATACATAGAAAAATCCAATTTGATAATTAGTTTCATGTAGTTTATCCAAAAAAATTATTTTTTTAAAAGCTGTATGTAGCATTAGTAAAATCTCAGGTATAAAGTTTAAAATGTAAGAAACAGGACAGGCTATTGGTTTGTGTAATCATGAGGCCCAGTAGTAGTTTTAGGTCCAGTTGTAATGAGCAGAAGACTTTTCCAAATGTAATTGGTATAATCGTGTTCGGTTGGTTTGTGATAATGACCTTGAATTGTTCTTGTGGCAGGACCTCAAAGGAGAGAAGGGTGACAAGGGAGAGATGGGCGAACCTGGACCTCCAGGACCTCCAGTAGGTCATTTCCAGTCCTCTTGTTCCTCAGAGCCTTAGCAGATGCTTTGATGTGTGCTCAAACTTTAAGTCTTTATACTAACTGAACTACGGTAACATTTGGCCACAGAGGTTATGAAAATGCTAGACTTATGTCGTGGTCATTTCTACCTAAAATCCTTGCATTGTTCTATGTTTTCATTGCCTCACATGATCTTTAGCACCTGTTCTTTAATGTGTTTTAGAATGAGTATTCATAAATCAGATGGCTATTTTAGAGGACTTAATTTTAAATATGGACGATAGAAGGGACAGACTAGTTTTTTAAATCCATGTAAGAAAAATTCAATGTTTCGTAACTCTAACCATACAGGGGCCGCCTGGAGACTCCTATGGATCCGAAAAGGGCGCACGTGGGGAACCTGGTCCTCAGGTAAAGTAGAAGTTGAACATCACGTGCAACCTCTATAAGTCGGGGCTTAAGACTCAGGGCTGCACATTGAGATGCCCAATGCCAGCTAGCTGGAGTCAGGAAAAAAAGTTATCTTTTAAATTTTGGTAGTTGGGATTTATTTTTTTCAACTATCTGAGAAGTTCAAGGCTAAAACATGGAGACTTCAGAGCCTGAAACAACAGACGCTGGATCCAACCCCACAACCCCACACTTCTGTGTCTCTCCTAGCATCATGACCTCCCGTCCTCCAGCAGATAATAAGGGCAGAAAGAGTGAGATCAAACAGCAGACAACTTCAGGCTAAAAGCTTCTGAGGACAGAGAATGAATCTTTCTCCCTCTGTCCCTATAGAAAATTCCTAATCTAGGGGGCTGGAGAGATAGCTCAGCAGTTAAGGCACTTGCCTCCAGGGCCTAAGGCCCTGGGTTCAATTCCCCAGGACCCACATAAACCAGACCTACAAGGTGGTGGCCCTGTTGTTCTCTCTCTCTCTCTCTCTCTCTCTCTCTCTCTCTCTCTCTCTCTCTCTCTCTCTCTGCTTGAAAATGAATAAATAAAATATTTTTTTAAAAAAAGAAAATTCCTAATCTAATTGACCCAGTTTGGTCATAGCTATCTCTTACTCTGGAACAATGGCTGTTTCCGGGGGATTGGCTGGCTTAGTAAGCAAGGAGTTCCCACAATTGACACCTCCATCAGAACCACTCAAAGCAGCTCCGCACTTGTGACCACTTCTTTCTTTACAAGTTTCTTCATTCTTATCTCTGCTCAGTGCTTCCCTGATTTTCCTTCTAAGCTTAGGAAGGACGGCATGAACACTAGTCCAAGCTTAGCCTCCTCTCTCTCTTCCTTCCTTGGGCTCTCCTATGCCATCCTGACTGACAAGAGATGCTCAGTAAACATTCATTGAAGGCGAACATCACTCCGGCTTTCTTACCTGAGATCAGGATGTGACTGTATCCTATACATCAACTTTCCTGTTTCTGTTTCAGGGCAAACCTGGAAAAGATGGTGTACCTGGTTTCCCTGGCACGAAGGTAAAGACTTGCCATGGCCTGTTGAGGTAGGGAAAACAGCAGTGCTACCAGATGAAGGACTTTTGAGAGTCACCAGGAGTGTCACTTTTTTATTTATTTATTTTTTTTATTGTCCATAATGAGTGACAACATTTAGTGGGCAAACAATGAGTTGTTATCCCTAATTCCCCACTGCCCTCCCCTCCCCACTCTGCTGGATAACTGCATTTATGAGTCATGAGTGCATGGTCACTGTGGGGAGAGGAGACCCGAGCACATCATGACTTAATGTGGATGAATCTAGAGACGAGCGTGTTAAGTGAAATGAGCCAGTCACAGAAAATAAATACTGCACAACCTCTTCAGATGGGGTATCAAAAGAAATCAATGTCTTAGAGAAGAGACGAAATGCCAGAGGCTGGAGGGGCAACAGGCACAAAGTTACATTTATGTAAAGGAATAGCTTTATTGTAGGATGCCCATAGTCACCAATGATGTATTGTCTACTTCAAAATAGTAAGGAGAGGATTTTTTTAATGCTTCACAACAAAGAAATGACAAGCGATTGAGGTGTTAGGTGTGCTAGTTACCTGGAGACATCTACACTAAGCACACGCTCTAATGTACACATGTGATCGTGAATATCACAATCAATATGATTCTTGACAGGATTGTGTGTCAGCTATAAAAATAAATAAAGCTTTTTAAAGTTCAGAGTTCCCATGCTTAATACTGAAGCAACGGATTCATGTCTTCTGACCCATTCCCTTTTCTGCCAATTTTTTAGGGAGCCAAGGGCAGCAGGGGCTTTCCTGGCTTAATGGGTGAAGACGGTGTTAAGGTAACTCTCTCCCCAGCATTTCATCTTCAGTCTTTTTCAACTGGTTCAGTGTTTTCCAGCCTTCCCAGGACCAAGGAAATGCAATCACAGACACTATTAAAATAACAGTATGTCTTATTAAAAAGAGAAATGTTCTTAGGGATAGATAAGGAAGTTGTTCTATGCAGTTGAAACTGGGTACCAAAGGACCCTCTGGTGACATTCAGCAACCCATGAGGAAAAAATTGAAAAGGTCTACAATGGTAGGATGCACTTGGGGTCAAGTTGTAGGCTGAACCCTTGCCCCTCAGCCTCAGCCATGGATGCTGAGAGGTCATGATGAACATGGCAATACTGCATGAAGATGTGGCCAACATTCACAGATCATTCACATACGGAGGCTCATGTTCACATTCAAGGTTTCACCTTTAGTAATATCACTCCCAGCTGAATTCCAGAATACCCTCTGGAAGCAAAGGAGGTCTGTAGGGCTGGGACACTGGGTGTTGAATACAACCCCATCCTGGCTCTCCTGCAGGCAGCTGTAATCTGAGTGAACAGTGAGTGTGTCGGGCCTGTGAACATCCTGTGAAGGTGGAGGGGGAGGACAATGAGCCTGGGGAACAGATAGAGCAAAAACCCTTCCTTCCAAACCTGAATAGGGTTCCTGACCCAGACCCAGCTCTTTAGGAAGATGATTAAAGACAATGTCTGTTTAGTTGGGTTTGTACATTTTACCTAAAAGGCATTACTTTAAATAATAACTTATTGTGCAACTTTGAATTTTTTCATTTTAATTATGGTGACAACTGAGGGTTTGCATATTCATAATTTGTAATTGTCTTTCAATATAGGGCTGGAAGGGGGACATTGGCCCTCCAGGATTTCGTGGTCCAGTAAGTGTGACTAGAGATGATAACAACACCAGAGATAAGTTCTTCAAAGTGTTACAGAAATTTCATACCCACATTACTCATTAACTGTTGTGATGGACAGGACAGCATTTACCTTTTTATCAAACTGTGACAATAATAGCTATGGTGGCCCACACCTTTAATACCTGAGGTAGGAGGATCACAATGAATTCGAGGCCAGCCTGAAGTACACAGTGACTTCCAGGTCAGCCTAGGTAAGAGTGAGATCATGCCTAAAAAAAAAATAGCTTTTGTCATTACTCATCCACTTGACAATGGATACATATTTCTGTTTGGTTCTATTTCCTCTCTGGAAATGTACCGGTAAAGCCCATCTTCAGTTTTGGAGAAGTAAAACTGGGTCCAGTCACACAGAGCACAAGTGACCCTGTGTTCTTAGAGTGGACAGGAAGGCTGCTGTTGGGAGTGAGGGAGTCACTTCTTCCTTCCCTTCATCCGGGCCCACCTTTAACCCCAGCCTGCAGAAACTCAGCCATGATTCTAACACAGCACCAATAAGAGCCAGTGACCCCAGCCCATGGTGCTCCCCTGACTATAACATTCACATGATGTCTATCCCGTGGCACTGTGGGCCTCAGGGGAGGAATGAAGGAACCCAGTCTCTGAGTTCTGGCATTTGCCCATGCCTCCAAAGCCAGTGCGTTTCACTTACGGTGTGCTGAGCTGGACAGCTGTGAGGGTACAGGCCGGAAAACGGCTCAGGATGGCAACCATGGAAAGCTGGGGATATCATCTTATTAAAAATGAAGCTCTCAAACTCCCCAACTAAATTATATAACTCAGTCAATGAAGGTGAGTCCCAAAACTCTGCATGTTTATACTAAAAACACGTGATCCCAATACAAGTAATCCCCAAATGCTTCTATGGGGGTGCCAGGAATTAAATTAAATAGGCACCTTTTCAAAAGCACAGTAGCTCAGAGTCTAGTACCCGGCAATGCAAACATAACATTATGGATTTTTCCATGGCTACTAGGGCCTGACCAAAGGATCTTATTGCTTCATCTTCACAGCAAGAAAGTGATTGGCTCACAGGACAGATAAAAACCCCAAAATTTAAAAGATCAGTTTTAGATTTCCATCTGTCTTTCAAACTACATGTACAAACTTCTATGCAAAATCTATTATGCATTCTATTTCAACAAAATTCTTAGCATTCCTTAATTATGTATTTTATTGTGCACAATCTTTATGTAACTCTCTTTGAAGATTCAATTAACATCAAAAGAAGTTCTAGTTAGGAAACAAATACTTAAAGAGACCAGAACAACCCCTGAGCATGTCAGGCACTCTATGCCTTGATTCTCCTAGGCCAATGGTGCCCTGAAATTTCAAGAAACGATATAAACAGAATTTGTGAATGTTCTGAATGTTGTGAATACTTTGAAAGAAAGTCCATTGAGACCAGTGTTTTAAAACAGTGACATAATAAATGTCAGAGTTGATCATGTCATAATAGTATTAGCATTTTATGAGATTTCAGTTTCTATATACATACGCATACATATGTACATAGATAACTATGCATGTTGATGTATACATGTAAGTGTATATGGAGTATATCACATCATAAATTGTGTTTCTAATTGAAAGTCCATGATGATACCAGAAAGCTCAGCATTGTCTTGAAATTTATCCACCTAAAGGCAGATGACCACTATATTCCTGCTAATATATAAATCTATGAATTCGGAAAAGTAAGAAAACTCTCTTTTAGACCAAAATGAAGAAAGTGAAGTAACTGAAGTTGGTGAGAAATCCATAACTAGCCATTCTTTTTTTATTCATTTCCCTCTTTTTTAAGACAGAATATTATGACATATACCCTCAGAAGGGAGATGAAGGGATTCCAGGCCCACCTGGGCCCAAAGGACCCCGAGGCCCACAGGGTGAGGACACAATGCTTTCTATAACCTTTGTTGAACACTATTGTTTTTTCAAGGTAACAATTAGTATGTTAGCATGTACTAATGGACCTCTGAGTTTTAGAAGGAGGGAGTGAAAGAAAGGTCCTATCCATGAGTAGGAATATAGAATATATACCAGTCGTGATATTCTTAGTGTTTCCTAATTCTATTTTACATGAAAATTCTCCAAGTGGTATACCATGGAAGTTAATTAAATGATCTTCATGTAGAGAAGCATGAAGTTCAAGTTGGCAAGACCACAGTGACATGCACAGAGATCAGGAGGCAGTGTAAGACTCAGAAATCTCAGTGGGAATGCAAGACATAGAGACACTGCCACGTGTGAGCAAATCCAGCCCAAGAGCGATGGGAGAGCAGGATGCAGCCCTGGTTTCCAGAGTCTGGGAATCATGACCTGTCCCTGGCACCATGATTTTGGAACAGATGTGTGCACTTGCGGTCACTCTGGGTGGATGTGATAGTTCTCAGGCAGAGCTCTCCCCTCTGGTTACACTTAGAGTCCAGAGATAATGAACCTACCAACACGTTGTCACTACAAGTCTGACCTCATTGTTTGGAAGGCTCCTGGCAAAGACTGAGGGGAAAAAAAAACTCCTAAATTATTCCTAATGTGTGGCCAGAATTGAGAGTCACTGTTACAAATATGATTTCAAAGGAGAATTTTGCTTAATGGAGTAAAATTTCCCAGAGTATTTAAATGAAATGACAGATAAACATAGGCATTGATTAAGACATTTTAAAATATGGTGTACTTCCATAAATCACTCATTCATGTGTGTATATATTATGCATATATAAAACTATAACTATATAACTGCATATCAAATAACAATCCCAGCAGAAAATATGCCTTGATTCCTATTAGGCTAGTAGTATCCTAAAAATTAAAGAACAATATATGTAGTATTTGTGAATCTGTGGATCTTACCATATTTTGAAAGAAATTCTATTGTGACCAGCACTGTAAAACAGTAAAACAAAATAGAATATCAAATATCAGAGTTGATTATGCCATAATGGTCATTATTTTATGACAATTTATCTTCTATATACATATGTAAATATGCATGGGTAAATATGTATTCATTGTGTACATATAAATGTGTGCTCTTAGCTCCATCATAAAGTGTGTTTCTAGTTGAAAGTCCATACAATAGATGACACAGAAAGGTTATTAGCATTTTCTTGCATGTGAACTCCCAAGAAAATGCCAAACATAGGGATGGCACAATTATTAGCTTTTGAGTGATAGACATCCAAGACTTGGTCCCTCTTTCCAGTTTAGCTAAATAAGTGATGTTTCTTAGTACTTATCTGTGTAAAAGTGAGGGTGGGTGGGGTATGAAAACTCTTATTATAATAATTATGATGACATCATTACACAAGATTTTAAAAATGGACCAGGGGTCATGCATGTAAGCAACTAATTAATGTCATGTGTTCCCAGGTCCTGGTGGTCCCCCTGGAGCTTCTGGAAGTCCCGGTTCGTCTATGTTCTTTAAATATGAATAGAAATGCTATTAAAAAGAAAAGATCATTGTTCACATTATTTATATGACAAATTTCCATTTGTTTATCTAAACAAGCTTATCACTTATTACTTTTGTACTTATATTAGAAAAAGAAGCAGAAGAAGATACAAGTTGATGAAGAAATTCTTTTTTTTTTTTTTACTTCTCAATGGTTTTAACTAAGTTTAAGTTTGTAAGGGAAATTTCACAGTAACTGAGGTATGAGCAGGAGCCTTGAAACTCAGAGAAGAGACAAAGAAAACCATACTGTCAAGACAATTAGGTTGGTTGAAATGACCATTTTCATCATGTTCCAAGTTTTACAAGGATATCGAGGATATAGTTGTTTTACAAAGTTTTATGTTTCATCCTTGAGTTATTCAAACACCCACTGGGAAAGAGTATTAGAGATGAGCACACAATAGCCTATCAATGATAACTGACACATTCTTTTTATTGATTTTATTTATTTATTTCATTTTTGCATATGTATGCATGTGATATGTGTACATGTGTATTTATGTGGAGGCTGGAGGTTAATGTCAGGTGTGTTTTTCTATGACTTTCCACGTTATTTTCTTGAAACAGGGTCTCTCACTGAATCCAGATCTCACCAATTTAGCCAAATTAGCTAGCCAGAAAGCCCTGGGCATATTCCTCCTCCACAGCACTGGAATTATAGGTACACTCCACCATGCCCAGTTTTTATGTGGGTTCTAGAGACCTGAACTCGGGTACTCATGCTTGGGTGACAAGAGCACATCCCCCTTTTTGCCACATTCTTTTTAGAGGAAATAAAATCAAAGACATCAAAATGTATTATATATATATGTATATATATATATATATATATATATATATATATATATATATATATATATATATAT
>PVHP010001981.1:39757-79176 GCA_004024765.1 Zapus hudsonius | reverse complement strand
AAACTTACAAAGTAATGAAGGAGACAGCAATCAGAAATATTTCAGGTGGTAAGAAATGAGGGCTGTGGCAAAACAGACAAAATAAGATTTTTACCCCTGCCCACTGGGGATAACATCACTCTTCCTAATAATTCAACTCTGTGAGATAGAAGTTCAAGAATGTTCTCTCATCACACCCTCACTGTTTTATATTTGGTGCTGTTTTATAGCACCTGACCTAGGCTGGACTGGTGTCTCTAACAAGACATGCCTGCCTTCTCCCTTAATACCAAATACAACTAACAGGAATAAAGCCAATTACAACTTTCTCATTAGTGGTACCAAATAGTATACATCCTCTGGTCTCTAATGGAATATACCTACAAAATAACATATATGGAAGAAATGATCACAAGTCCTTATAAATAAAAAGTCTGCCATGCATTCCAAATTCCTTTTTATTTTCTTGTATGATATGAATTATCTTGTTGGAATGGGCTGTTTGGTACTTTATAAATTTGACTTAACCAGGCCACATCAGAAGAAAAGATATTCGTTTGTCATTTTACGTTTGCTGTTTCTATCAATTGTACAACTCTTGTAAATTAGAATGTGTCACTCTGTTTTTAATTGAAATATAACCATGTGTTTTGGGGAAACAATGTAAAATATAACTGATTATTTTCTCTAAGGACCATCGAGACCTGGCCTCAGAGGACCCCCAGGATGGCCAGGTTTCAAAGGAAGCAAAGGGGAACAAGGACCCCCTGGAAGGGACACTGTAGGGCCTCCTGGGTACCCAGGCTGTCCTGGCTCACCTGGCCCAATAGGCCCACCAGGACCTCCAGGACCTCCAGGTAAAGATGCAATACAGGTTCCTTCCATGTCATTACCCCATGACAGGTGTGAGCAAATCAGTGACAAGAAGTTAACTTCCACTTGGACATCAGTCTGTGTGGGTCATATGTTATCTTTCCAATGATGTGCCATTTGAGTAACCAGCTGTGAAAGAAAGTATGGTCAGAGGGTGTCTTTGCAAAGGCCAAACCTTTATCCAAATTACCCAGAATGTAGAGCAGGAGGAAGGGTAGGACAGAGGCAAAGAAACAAGGAAGGGAAGGTTTTTATTAAGTTGGCATTGGCCTTGGCCTTGGCCAAGTGAAACTGCTTGTTCAATCCCAGAGACTATCTTTCAAGTAGCATCTCAGAACAATCCAGCCTAGGGGAGGAAGAGGTAAAAATTGATCTATCATTCCTATTTCCCTAGTCAAAGACTTGTCCTACAGCACAGGACTATCTCCCATCCTCATGGCTAATGCATACACACACTTCGAACCCTTATCATCCCCTTTAAAGGGTTTCAGATGTCCAGAGTCATATGCAGACCTCCTGTAGCTATTGGAGATCTAAAGGCAACATCAAGGCCCTAGGCACATGCATCCCTTGGAAGGATTCACATGCCAGGCCCTCTGTCTCAAGCCTCCAGAGTCCCTTCCTGACCCTAAGCAATGCCCATCTGTCCATTGGGTTTCAGCTTCCAGTTCACATCCTGCAGAAAGTTTTAACTATGCTTAAAACACCTATATCCTGACTGAAGAATATTTCATATGACCTGGGTTTGGCAATTTCCCCTACCAAAAAAAAAAATCAAAGCACTCTGAGGTTAGTGACTGTGTCTTAATTTCTGTTTTAAGCCCATTACATAGTGTGGAAGTTGGAACACTCTAGGTATTTAATTGTATTTATTAAGTATGAAATAATGGCTATCAAACATTAATGTATAAGTATACATATAGGTTTGCATTGACTATAATACTGCCATCAGATTGTACTGTTTAACAATCACTACCCAGGTGTTTTATTTGTGTGTGTGTGTGTGTGTGTGTGTGTGTGTGTGTGTGTGTGTGTGTGTGTGCTGGAGGTAGAATCCAGCCATGACACCACTGTGCTATATCTCCAGCCTTCTTAGATATCTTAAAGATACAAGAAACTAAAATAATCATTTTAAGTTTTTAAGCAAAAGTAATATTACATATACCACTTTCTAACAAAATTATATGTTTTCTCTGTTACTTTGATGCTTTGAAATTTAATTACTGTTTGTTTCATCAGCCTTGCCTTTAACTTATATTTGACAGAGGACATTAAATTAAATCAAAGAACACATCATACCAGTTTGAGATGATGTGTTATTCAGTCTAACAGGATCATAGCTGTGAAAGATGGGAACCAATTTCTTAAGGCCCCACTTTAAGAATGGCAAAGTTGGGCAAAGGAGATGGCTTGGCAGTTAAAAGTGCTTGCTTGCAAAGCCTGCTTGCCTGTGTTTAATTCCCCAGCACCCACATAAAACCAGATACAAAGTGGTTCGCGCATCTGTGATCCCAGTAGACCCAAACCTTGAGGTGGATGGACCAGCTAGTCTGACCTTCATTTGCAGTCTGGCAGTTTGTAGGACATTTGTTATGGCAAGAAAGCCTCAAGAAAGGAAAGCCCAGACATCTGAAAGTCGTCTTCTGACCTCCATGTGTGCACCCAGATACATGACTTGTTTTTTCAAAAAAATGATAAAGTCAATTGATGTGGACAAGCCACATAAGCCAGTATGAGGAAATAAATAATCCCCTGTGTCAGAATCCATGTTTTCACTCAATATGAGTTAAGCACCCACAATACATAAGGAAAATACAATGTATGAAGATACACAGAGAGGTTAGGTCCTTTGCTCCAAGATGTTGAAGGGATAGTCTAAGAATGACAGGATAGGATAACATGGGTTGATTACCATGTAGCTTTTAAAGAATCACATCACTATCCAAAAAAAAAAAAAAACCCAACCCATTTAAAGTCAAGCAGGCATGGCAACACATATGGATAATGTAATCCTAAAAAGTAACAAAACATCTATGTAAGAGCTAGTGAGCATGAAGACGGGCTTTCAAGTTGTGTATAAATGTCTAAATACACAGCACCCAACACAAAGAGGGAGGAGATACATTTGCTAACGGGAACAATCACAAATAAAAAATTATCTGTTTTGATGTTTTCTGCGATACTGGTGATTGAACGCAGGGCCTCATCATGCTATGAAAGCTCTCTACCACTCAGCCACCAAAAATGACCTTTAATGGTGTTTTCTTATAGGTGACATTGTTTTTCACAAGGGTCCACCTGGTAACCGCGGACCACCAGGCCATCCAGGATCTCCAGGAATCCCAGGAATTGATGGGCCCAAAGGTTTGTCTGATCCACAGTGCTGTTTTCTAGAATACACTATTTCTCTCGTCATCACTGATTATTTTTTCTCCCTGAAACACAAATACCCCAGTCAGACAGGGATGGCTTCTCTTTCAAACAATTTGGACTGGAGAGATGGCTCAGCTGTTAAGGCACTTGCCTCTAGTGCCTAAGGCCCCGGGTTCAATTTCCCAGGACCCACATATGCCAGACCCACAAGGTGGTGGCCCTGGTGCTCGCTCGCTCTCTCTCTCTCTCTCTCTCTCTCTCTCTCTCTCTCTCTCTCTCTCTCTCTCTCTCTCTCTGCTTGAAAATGAATAAATAAAATATTTTAAAAACAATTTAGCTAAAAATATTCACTTATATGTAAATCATCAATTCATTTAGCACTCAATAAATTGTTGGGTAATTATAAATGAGAGTTTTATCCAGCCTGCAAGGAAAGAAACTGAAATAGTAGATGTTTTATGCTAGATACTTGGACCTTCCTTTCTTAGCAAAACCATACAGCCTACAAGACAGTGAGCAGATATAATGTATAAAATTTTTAAATGACTACATACAGTGGCTTAGAATGTTTTCACAGCAAGCAAGTTTAAATGGCATAAATAATCATCTGGATGGAGAATACCTGTCCTTTCCAAGGAGTCGGCGTGGATGATAAGTAATGCATGTGCTCTCCCATTGCAGGAGAACCAGGTCTTTCGTGCACAGAGTGCCCTTGTATTCCAGGGCTCCCTGGCCTCCCAGGATTGCCGGGATTAGACGGGATGAAAGGAATCCCAGGTAAGAAAAATTTTCACAAAAAATGTGTAGATTTGTAAGACCAGGAGAGGTAACACACTGGGACTTTTAAAAGGTATCAGAGCCTGGGTATCAGGATGATCTTATAAGAAGCGTTTCAACACACCACAGAAAGCCAGCCAAAATCACATGCTTTTTTTTTTCCCTGTTCCATTTTGGCTGATGAACTCTGCCAGAGTATTTTGTCATCCAAGAATTGTAAACACAGATTCCTACAGGGTACTGGCAGATTAAAGCAAATGGAATAACCATACCAATTCCACAAAGCCCTTTTTGGTCCATGTTTCATGCGCCCACTTTTGAGAGAGTCATGAGCACAGGCAATAATTAGCTGCCATGTCCTCAGTGCTGGAGACAATATCAGTGGTACTGCAGTAACCTGAAATGCACATAGGGTGGACCACCAGTCACTCAGCTCTGGACTATGGTAGCTGCAGCAGTTTAAGCCCTATATTAATAAATCTTCCAATTTTCTTGAGAATTTTTAAAAATTGGGATTTTTTATATCTGAAATCTCAACTTATGTTTAATATATTTGCAGGGGGCGGGAAAAGGTAGTATTAATCAGCTTTCCATCACTTTGACAAATACCAAGGACTACTTTCAAAGAGGAAAGGTTTATTTGGGCTCAAAGATTTAGAAGTTTCAGTTCATGGTCACATGGTCCTGATGGTCTGGGCCCCTGTTATATGATTATAATGACACAGGGGGGGCTTGGAAAGCAGACAGAGGAAGAACGGGGCTCTCAATATCCCCTTCACTGGCAACCCCACCCCTATGATCCAACTTCTTTCTCCTCTCCTAAAGGAGAGTAGAAAACCCCCCCACTAGACTCACAGACTGTTAACCAACCTTTAACACACGGCCTTTGTAGGACATGCAGTGTGGTGTAAGACAATGCTCAGAGAACTACATCAAACACAGCTAGCTCACCCATCATGTCTTGTTTGGTGACCCCTCTGCCAGAACAGGACTTCCTCCAACATTACACCTGCTGGGCAAACTGCCTCTCCCTTAGTCCCAAGGCAGACCATGGGCAAAGCTGAAAGTAGAAAAATCTTAGTTCACTGGTTGGGCCTCCATTAGCCCACCTCCTGGTTACCCTGAGCCATGCACGCAAATCTTGTTCTACCTTCAGCACTGGCCTTCAAATAATTTATCCCCTCTTCCTCCTCCTCTTCCTCTTCTTCTTCCTTCTTCCTCCTCCTCCTCTTCCTCCTCCTCTTCCTCCTCTTCCTCCTCCTCCTCCTTCTTCTCTTCTCCACCTTTGCCCTCCATCCTGGAATTATGTGATTGCTGTACTGTCACCTTCTTCACAAGAGTCAGCGATGAGGGAATGATGAAAGGTCTACCCGGCCATCTGGATGAACACACATATGAACACACATGTTCCCACTGCCCGCTGGACATTCGTACTGGCCTAGGGTCCTTTGGGAGATCAAGTCTCAATACCAAAGAAGAGAGGACACAAACAAGAAAACCCAAAACCTCAGAAAATTCTGCACCCATTCTGTTTTGCAGTTACACTTTTAGGAATTTATTATAAACCACGCATGGTAGTGTACACCTTTAATCCCAACACTTGGGAGGCAGAGGTAGGAGGATCGCTGTGAGTTCGAGACCACCCTGAGACTACATAGTGAATTCCAGGTT
Source organism: Zapus hudsonius (assembly GCA_004024765.1). Taxonomy (NCBI): domain Eukaryota; kingdom Metazoa; phylum Chordata; class Mammalia; order Rodentia; family Dipodidae; genus Zapus; species Zapus hudsonius. The sequence goes on along the minus strand of PVHP010001981.1, from coordinate 73,503 downwards.
GGCCGGGGCTAGAGTGAGACCCTAACCTGGAAAAAAAAACAAAAATAAAGTAATTAATTATGAAGGAAATAATTATATAAACTTGTAAAACTAAATATTTAGAGAAACTTACTTGAACATAATTATAATGGCCAAAAGTTGAAAAAAACAACCTAAATGTCCAAAAACAGCAGTCAGCTAAATAAATGATGGCTTATCCCCACATAATTGGTTACCATGCAGGCATTTAAAATGAAGCTTTATATCTATATTTATTGACATTTATGGTATGATTTTAAAACAGTGCACATATGAGTCTTTTGAGCTTGTGAATATAAAAACTTGTTACGTATATCAAAGCAGACTGTCTTCTGATAGATTTATGGTTGATTTTTGTTCACATCTGTATAATTTTCTTACAAGCAGCATATATTACTTTTGCCATCAGGAAAAATTAATGTCTGTCGTTAACATTAAAAAGTAAAGAAAATGCTAAGAATTAGAGAAGGAGGCTAAAGTCTAAGTGTCCTGGTTGACATTTCCTTTTCCGGTCATTTCCTTCTATCCTTTTGCTCACTGAGCGGTCTGCCAGAGACATTGTCTTTCTTCACTGGGAGTCTGAGCTAGAAATTGTCTTTCTCCTCACAAGGAAAATAGTCCAGTGCTCAATCCCATAGCTGAATATGCTTTGCTTTGCAGGAGGACAGGGAGCAGCTGGCATAAAAGGAAGTCCCGGGTCCCCAGGAAGCACAGGTCTCCCAGGATTTCCAGTAAGAGTTCATGGTTATAAAGTTTCAGTTGGGAAAACTGGTTAGTGGCATTGCACATAGGTTCTCAGCTTGTGTGGTCAAAGGTAGCTTTTAAATTCTGGGCAAATGGTAGGTACTTACGAGATAATTGTCGATTAAATGAGCACATGAATTAGTTTACTTATTTATAGATAATCCTAAATAGTATCGTAATCAGAAGCAAGACCAGTCTTGGCAAGGGATTAAGGAGGGAACAGGGTAAACTGCAGATAGATGTCAGGGAATGGGGAAGCAGGGGAAATGTCAATACATTTATTGTGGTAATAGCGGCTTGATTTTATAAATTTACTAAGACATCACTGAATTGTACTCATGCAATAGATAAATTTTATAGGATGTACCTTATAATGTTGACATAATGTTCAAGAGAGCTGTTACAATTATTGATCATCAGTAATTCTATTAATTATTAAGTAAATCATAAAGTTATATTTAGAGAAAAATATTTATACCAAATGATTGATAAGCCAGAGATGGTGGCTGTCACCTGCAATGTCAGCACTCAGAAGACTGGAGATAAGGGATCACCCAGAGCTTGAGGCTAGCCTGAGCTATAGAGTGAGTTCCAGGTCAGCTTGGGCTAGAGCGAGACCCTGCCTTAAGAACAAAACAACCTGGCTCTATGGAGAAATGGTTAGCACAGTGGACATCTAAATAGAAAAACAAAGAAAAAAAACCCTAAAAAAAATTCAGAGATGCATATTAAGATTGTATGGCTAATCATATTGAATTAAACTATTGCCAAAGTAATTATTGTTTGTATCCTACTAAGAAACTTCTTTTCCAGTCTTGGAAGTTAAAAAACAAAGAAAAATAAATAAAAAGCCTGCAGTGATATTTTTGAGATAAAAATATTGTGTGTTGGGCACGGTCGCTCATGTCCATAATCCCAAAATTTTGGAAGCTGAGGTAGAAAGATTACCAAGCTTTCAAAACAGCCTGGGCTACATTAGGAAACCATGTGTCAAAATATCTATCTATATCTATATCCATCTATATATGTGTGTGTGTGTATATATATATATATATATATATATATAATGCTCTCATGCTCATTAAAATTGAAAAGTCCTTGTTTCTGTACATTCTAGGGATTCCCAGGTGCTCAGGGGGCTCCTGGACCTAAAGGAAGCAAAGGAGAAACCTCCCCACCCCAGGGGCAAGTGGGTGACCCAGGGGATCCTGGACTCAGAGGCCCACCTGGGAGAAAAGGCATCGATGGAATTCCTGGAACCCCAGGTGCAAAAGGATTACCAGGACCTAGAGGGGAACCGGTTGGTATTCAGCCATTTTTTACATGATCCTCCCGGTGATGAAGTGCTTGGAAGTCAGAGATAATAATTTCCTTCGCCATGATCCTTTGCTCTAGCTGCAGACCAAGCACGTTGAAGCAGTAGTAATAACCCAAGCAAGTAGTTAGAGTATTTAAACAAATCAAATCGGTAGCTTTCTGAGATGTCGCTCAATTAAAGCCTTACACTGGTAATGACTGACATCACAAGTTACATTTCGGTATTTGTATCAAACGAGTTTATAGAAAAATACAGAAAATGACTAGTAGGGGAAAGCTTTAGTAGGTATTTCTGGGGCCATTTTCCATTCCTTTAGGCAAAAGAAAACACATAAAAGACACAATATTTTGGGTATGGTAGTCAAATAAAGAGATTAGATGTTTTGTCATTTAAAATATTTCGGCTTATGTAAATTGGACTTTTTCATAGATAAAATTTCTCACATGTTCAACCTAAAATGTCACAGAGTGACAGACTAGTTTGCCCAAACTAATCAACAAAATACCAGTTTTTCCCAAGGATAATCAAAATTTTCTAATGAAAAGGATCCCACCTGTATCCAGAAGCTTGGTTACCAAAGGTAGATACACACACACACACACACACACACACACACACACACACACACACCCCTCATTTACAGACTCTGTGATATATATATCTCTATATATATGCATGCAGATATGAAATGCAGTCTTTCCTGGAAACAACTGAAGGGGCCAGGGTTTCCCAGGAAGCCCAGCTGGTACTCATATTTGGGGTAAGGGTAGTACGTAGTAAGGAGCTCTGGAAGGGAGCACTGTTCAAATATGTTCCTGTTGCCACAGGCCCTGAGTGGTGTGAAAGGAGACCAGGGTCTTCCTGGGGATCCTGGCTCCCCTGGACCCCCAGGACCTGCAGGACCAGCTGGACCACCTGGCTATGGACCCCAGGGAGAGCCAGGTCCAAAGGGAACCCAAGGAGTTCCTGGAGCCCCAGGACCACCTGGAGAAGCCGGTTGGTTAGTTTTCTTTCCAGTCCTGTTCTCCTAAGGAGTGGGTGGATGGTTCCCAGAGCCAATGGAATGCCTTCTAGACTAATGAATACATATGCAAACTGGTTTCTCACAAAGAGAATATGTCAACTCATAGATCATGGAACCGACATGTAGGCTGTGTCATAACATTCATGTCTTCCTGTTACTGGTTAGTTCAGGTGCAACTTTCTAGAATCCTCTATAGCTACGGCCAACATAAATGCATGGCATGACTCGAGGCTAAGGGCTGAGTGGGAGTGACTTACAAGAGAGCCAGGAGCAGCAGAACCCAGGAAATGATCCCAAGACACGTCACTAGGATCTGTAACTCCATAAGCAGGTTATAAATAAAGCCTCAAAATATCCATGACAAGCAAAGAAATACTGTTTAATTAGAGCAGTAAAGGCCAGGTAACTTTCAGATCTACAGGTACTGGATACTGCTCTCTATTCAGAAGAAATAGACCTTTAGTGGTCGGCTGTGGTTGAGAACATGATGAAAGGTGAGGATAGCATATTGCTGAGAGTTTTAAACAAATAAAGCCACCATGGTCATTTGTCCTACCTACAATTAGTAAGACCCAGTACACCTATGATCTCCAAATCATTTTATAAGTGGTTTTTTTTTTCAGTTGTAAAAGTTTTTGACTACCATTCCATATGCTATCAATTGAACGCATAATTTCTACCTATGTGTATGTAAAGCTTATTATTTCTGTTTATTCTTTTTTTTTGTCCACACCTTACCCTGGAGGCTGCCATTCTCATCTAGGGATTAGTAAATTCTGGTGAACCAAAGTCCTAATCGAATTCATCAGTGGGCTTGGGGCGCTGCATGTTGTTAAACCATTGAAGGAAAAAATTACTGATATTCTGTGACATTAGGATATCCAGACTTCTGTATCCATAAGTAAAGGGATGCAGCCACACTAGATGGTGTGTGGGCTGTTTGTGGCTCCACACTGCAGATCCACAGCATTGTGACACAGATCAGGACACAGATCTAAATTGCGTACTGTCTTCCCCTTTACATGGATTATTGACTCCTGGACTAATCCACCCTCAAACCCTCTTCTGTTCTTTCTAAGTGTGAATGTTTAGTAAAGACCCTCATTATCGTAAAATACACTATCGGATTTTCTCATCACACATTGTCAACCATATATTTTTCTGTAAATATATATAACTGTGTGGACAAAATTCATCACCAACATGGATGAACATTGGCCACCATGGTCAGGACATTATCTCGGATCTTTTTCTGCTAGTTAATTATGATTTGCACAATGGCAGATGAGGATCTTATCAGAGAGGTTAAAGAACTATGCCCAAGCTCATGGATCTTGTAAACAGGAGTGCCAAGCTTCAAGCCCAGGCCAGTATACTGAACCACACTTACTGCTTTGTTCAAAATACCACACCGCCTGCCCTGCCATGAAAACAAGAATTATTCCATTCATTTCACCAACCTTGTTCCTTTATCAGTTTTGGAACAGACTAACTCAGTAGGCCAGCCTATTAAAACAAGGCTTAGATAATAACAGAGGCTTATAAATATTTTTGTCTGAATTTGAGTTCTATTGGCTAGTCATCCCTAAACTAGATTGTAAGCAAGGGTCATTCATTAACTGCTGAGCAATCTCCCTAGCCCCCTAAGCTAGTTTTGAAGTAGTTTTGAAGTAGTTTTGAAAGTAGGGATTTTTTTTATAATTTTCCTTTGAATATGTTTATAACTTCCTTATACTTCCCCACTGTTATCCAACCAAGCTTCAATATACACCTCAATCTTATGATCACAAATTTTCTTAAGGTCTTAAGGGAGAATCCAGTGTCTCATTACCAGTTCCAGGTCCCCCCGGACCTCCAGGACACCCTGGTCGTGCTGGTCCCCGAGGCCCACCTGGTGAGTACCCCTTTTGCCAAGTCTAGTACATGACTTCATATAGCACTCAGACTCTCTTGAAAAAATACTGCCCTTTCCTTTCAAGACAAAAAAAAAAAAATTTTGTGCACCAAAAGGGTACACAGTAAGAATCCTGCAGGAAAGAAAGCAGGCAGGGGGCTTGCTCTTGTCCTTGGAGGTTATGCAAATCTCTCCCAGTGGTGCTTCTTAAATAAGAGTTCCAAAGGAAAACTGATACAATTACTGGAGAGGAGCTATGGAGCCCCTGTCACGTATTTAGGTGAGGGAGCAAGCCATGTTTACCTAAGCAGGGTGCACCTACCTTCCTTTGAAATTTAACTCCTTTGCCAAAGTGATCTAAAAATAATTTTGCATTTATTAAGAAAGGTATATAGTTCAACATATGGAGAATCATTTGCTAGAAATTGAATTAAATTTTTAAGATTCTTTCCTAACCATTAATCCATTGGTTTAGGGCTAGAAGAAGGGCCAAGGTCATGTTAAAATTACTTTTTTAATTTCTAAAAAGAGGATGGCACAGAGAACAGAAATATGTTCTTTCAAAACAAATGAAGGAATGCTGCTAATGTACATGCATGTGTGTATATGTTTTTAAGGTTTGCCTGGATCCATGGGAAAATGTGACCCAGGTCTTCCTGGACCTGATGGTGAACCAGGAATTCCAGGAATAGGGTTTCCTGGCCCCCCTGGACCTAAAGGTAAATTTTAAACTTTAAAATGTAAAGTTCATTGTGAATGCTTCTAGAAGCCATAACTATAGATAGTGAATAAGAAAGAAAATACCTATAATATCCTTCAAAAATTTTACAATTTTTGATGAAAAGACAGAATCCACGTTGATTTATATGACTTCATCTCAATCATATTTTTAAAGCATAGAAAAAACTGGAAGATTACTCACCAAAATGGTAATAGAAATTCCTTTTGCTTATGAGGATTTATGTATTTACTTCTCTACTTCTTACAATTATATATTTCTTCACTTTATACATTTATAAGCTAAAAAATAAATTATTAAATCACAAAAAAGGACTGATGGGTGTACTATCGAACAGCTATGCATGCATAAATCCCTGTGTTCAATTTCCAGCATTAAAAAAAAGAAAATGCTGATTCCCCTATGACCATCAAAATAAATTGGAAGTTAGAGAATTATTTTGTTTTTCTCATCAAAGTAGAAACACTCCAAAAACTCCAGGTGCTGGATAATAACCAGAAATGCTCCTCTGATAAACCTATCAAAGAAACTCCAGCCCAGGATGAGCTAGAGAGAGCCTTAGTCTCTGGACTGACCATCGAATAAAACTGTAGATTTTATTATAAGTTCATGCTTGTTTCAACATTACTTCAAATGCTTATTAAGATGTAATCCACTTTTTGATGTCTCATCTCTTAGTAGTTGTCAATAATTAGTATAATATATCAATTCTGCCCAAGTATAGGAAGACTAATTTAACTTAGGTATTCGAAAAGTAAGCATAATTAAATCTCATGTGGTCCAAGAATGGCTTTAGTCCAACTTGGTGGATTTCTTCCTAAAAGTCTGTGAAGTAATAGCACTTGGTCTCGTAGTTTGCCTAGTCCTTCAACATTAAGTTACACGCTAGTTTCTCAACTCTATGGATTCGCTTTCTAGACAGTTAACTGCGCAGAGCACGAATAGCCTGAAACTCAAGGAAAGTTCTAACTGGATGGAATGAATCCCCAAGATTCAACACAAGCTAAGTCAAGAGTATGAAGGTTCAGAACACAGAACATACAAAATAATGTGCTTCAATCCTTTCTCCATTGTCCTATTATAAATCCATAAAAGACACGAGTATGTTACATACAATGAGTGCTGTTAGGGTTTAACTCTCATGAGCACCCTGGTGAGAAAGACCACCTGGACAGTTGAGAAAGCCCTTCATCTTGACCTGAGTGGTATATAGGTTGAAACCCCACTTAGCTAGAAAATGAAAGGGACAAGAGTGAGTTTTCGGAATTGAAAGCCAATATCATTTGCCTTGGGACTGATTTTTTTCTCACATTGCTAACTTATCATTTGATTTTTCTCATCATCCAAACTTTCCTACAAACATCTTTGGCTGCCTCATAAAAGTATTAGATGAAATAGATACATACAGCTCAGAATCCTTCAATGACACTGATCTCCAGTGTTCCTTGTTTATATTTTCATTTTTCTTTATAGGAGAGCGAGGTTTGCCAGGAATCAAAGGATCGCCGGGATGTCCTGGAGAAATGGGAGAGCGAGGCCTTCCTGGACAGCCAGGCTTCCCAGGAGCCAAGGTCCGCAGGAAACAAAATTCAGACTGATTTGAGGGAGGGGCTGACAACTGCAATCAGCCAGTTAGAATGCCCCCATCAGGCAAGAAGACACTCTGGGTTTAGAAATTACTCATATATTTGGAAATATACTGAATATTTTTTTCAAGTTTTACTGAACTACCTTCCTTTTAGGGGAAAAAAAAGAGAAGGTGTTTCTGGTGGGCTGTCATTCTGTGTCTTTCTGAATGGCTTCACCAACATGCATAGTTACAAGAACTCCCACAGTCTCTCAACCCATGAAGGCTGGGGCATCCTGAGGCATATTAGCAGAACTGGAAAGCAAAGTCAATGACTAATGCTGAAAAGGGAACATTAGTTGAATTGTGGTGTTTATACAGACATAACAAAGGATTGGGAGGCATATTGGTAAAACTAACATAATTTCTGTGCTTTAGGGGGAACCGGCAACAGCCAGTCCTGGAGAACCAGGAAAACCAGGTTTTCCAGGAGAAAGAGGCGATTCTGGAGAAAATGGAGAGATTGGACTCCCTGGGCTTCCAGGTCCCCCTGGAACTCCAGGAAAAGAAGGTCCTGATGGACCTCCAGGTACATTACATAGCAAGTGACACTTTTGTCCCCAGACAGCTCCACTGAGAGGAAGCCTACTGAAGGCACAGGTGCCCTTAGCAGTCACTGAGACACTTCCTATGAAGGATCTGCTAGGCAATACCTTCCCCGCCCCCCACAATGGAGCTCTTGCCCTCCTTTCCTTCTCTCTTCCTTCCTTGCTTTCTTTTTCTTGAGTGTCTTTTCTAAAAGGCATTTCAATGGTATTAAATTTATGTCTGATTTGGGAAGGGGAAGTTACAGAAAGACAATGTGGATGAAGTACTTGGACCTTGAGTTTTGGCAACTAAGCAGATTTTTGGACTGTTTTGTGTTTTGTTTTGTTTTGTTTTGTTTGTGCAGGAAATCCAGGTCAGCCTGGACCACCAGGAGAAAAAGGACCCCCAGGGAAGTGCATAGAGGGACCCAGGGGACAGCAAGGACTTCCAGGCTTAAATGGATTGAAAGGCCAACCAGGTAGGAGGAGGAGCCAGAGCTTCTGGCTCTGTTCTTTGCTGTTGAAAATAGAAATTGTTCAGCAACCAATCCTGGCTGCTACTCAATGAGAAATGTTATTTTGGAAATAGAAGCCTGGATTTTTTGAATATTTTTCAGACAGTGGTGCTTCATAGAAGAAAAGACTTGAAGTTAATATAGTGAGCTGATTTGTATCTTTCATATAAAATGAACACCACTGACAAATTAAATGGCAGATAGTAATATGTAGATATATGATAGAGACAGATGTAGATTATAATTTATATATGTATATACAAATATATATGCATGTACACAAACTCTTGGTCATTTTATTTTTAATATTTCCATGAGCGTATTTAAACAGTAAACTTCTCATTATTAAAATAGTAAAACTGTACACAAAATTGAACAAGTTATAAACTAAAATATGTAGTTTATTGTTTTATGGGCCACATAAAAGAAAGAGCATGCAAATAAACCTAAATAATGATGCCAGCTACATGTCCCTGGTAATGTAAGACATATTCTTATTGGCTCCTTTCAACCAGATTACTGATTGTTTCTGGGGAAAAAAATGTTTAGAATTCAGCTAGTTTCTGGAGGCTAACTAGCATTCCTCTTCTATGTGCATAAGTAAATTTCTGGTCAACACCTTGTTACTTGGCATTGTTGTTTCCAGAAACATCCAGCAGCTCGCCTCTTATGAGTAGCTGCTTGTCTTCTGAGGCCAAAGACTGAGTCACAGTCATAAAATGTAATCCCAGAACATGCCCACAAAACTAGGAGATAGACATGATATGCTTTTATTACTGGATGAATCACTGAGACAGAGAATGTTTAATCTGCAGGGGACCTGAGAGCGTTTAGAAGGAGACAATCAACACAGAGACCTACACACAGTTTACTCAACATTATACAGCCAAATAACCATGATACACATCTGGAATTGATGGGGAAAATATCTTAACTCATTCATTCATTCATTCACTAATATTTAGGCAGAAGAGGTGACACAGGGCCCAAAGGAGACCCAGGCCTTCCAGGCTTGGACAGGTTAGGATGCCCTGGAGAACCTGGACCACCAGGAATGCCAGGTCATCCAGGTGAGATGGGGCCACCTGGTTCAAAAGGACATCCAGGAGCTACGGGATCACTGGGACCACCAGGTATCATTTGCTGTGTCTTTGTCTTCTTATGTCTTCTTCCACCTTGCTTTAAGGTGGTTCCAAAAACTGTATTTAGACATGGGCTCTTTTTCAGTTAATATAAATATTCCCTTCTGAATTGTTTACAAGAAGGCAGACAGAGGTCAAGGAGTAGGAAGTGGTGGTGGCAGGATGATCACATGTCATAATTATCCAGATGTTGCAGTTACTTTTTTGGTGCTGGGACAAACGTCTGACCAGAAGCAGCTATGGAAGGAAGAATAAAGACGAGTAATTGCAGCTTATAGTTTCAAGGGGAAGCTTCATCTAGGTGGGGGAAGCTTAGCAGGATCAGACAGCTGGGTGTCACATCTTCTCATCAGCAGGGAAGAAACAGCAAGAGTGAGCTCCCTAGCACTGGAATGGGGGACTAGATAATTCCAAACCACCCTTCACAGTGACACAGCTCCTCCAGCAAGGCTCCACCTCCCAAAAGCTCCACCAGCTAGAGTTTAAGTATGAGCTCAATCACAAATATATGAAGAGATAGAAAACATTTACATACAGACCAACAAGTCTATTTTTGAGCCACAATCACTTTATATACTGTCATATACTTACAAGTATTTTATTAACATATTTGTGTTTATATTCACAAGGGACGTTGGTAGTTCTCTAATGATGTCTGTATCTGGTTTGGGATATGTGTCAGACTGTTGTATTTCCTGAAAGAACTTGTTAAGAATTGCTATTCCTTCACCATCTGGGTTTGGACTTTTCTTTGCAGGAAGTCTTTTAATTACCACATCAATCTCTTCACTTGTTATAGTCCTATATCGATCATCTATTTTATTTTGAGTCCAATTTGACTCTTATGTTTCACTAGGAATTTGTGCATTATGTCGGTCATCTAACTTGTAGCCATCAATGTTTATACTATTTCTTTATAATTTCTTAAATCCATGGCAATTTTTAAATTTTATTTATTTATTTGCAATAGAGAGAGAAACAGAGACAAAGACAGAGAGCATATGGGCATGCCAGAGCCTTCCACTGTTGCAAACAAACTCCAGACACATGTGCTATACTTCATGAATCAGGTTTTACATTGGGTACTTGGAAATTAACCCCTGGCCATTGGGCTTTGTACTCAAGTGCCTTTAACCACTGAACCATATCCTCATGCCCCAAAACCATGGCTAGTTATATAGCTCCTACATTTGGAGAGAATATTCTGTCTCCTCATGACATAAGGACCTCAACCTCCCCTCCGGAGAAGGGCCCAGGATAATTAACTGACACATTGTCCTTTGGTTCAATTATAGGGTGACTCTCACTTGCCAGCACTGTTCTAGGCAGTAGAGTCCCATCAATGAATAAAACAGCACTTCACTTTAAGGAGGGCAATTAGTAATATAGTTTTAAACCAACTTTAGAATGAGTAAGAACAAGTATAGCTACATATGTACAAAAATTCCATAAAGAAATCCATCACTTTGCATGCTAACTTAAGAAAATGAAAATAAAATAGGATCAACTAAGTGGTATGAAGTAAATAAACAAGTATACTAGGAAGGAAGGAAGGAGGAAGAAAGAAAAGAAGGAAGGAAGACCACAGAGTGCTCCATGGATTCCTGTTCTCTGTTCTCAATCATAATTATAATTTTCTACCAATGCCTTCCACACTGGTGAGATTTTAAAAGACCACTCATTGACCCATCTCCTTCACAAACTTGGTTACTTTTCCGCTTACAGAATGCATACCTTCAACAATGCCCAATCTCTAAGTTTCATTTACTTTACTTTCTGGAATATATTGTTTTTCACATTCTGTACACCATATGCTGCTTTGTGTTAACTTGTTTCCATAGGCGAGAAAGGAGAGGTTGGGGTGATGGGCTATCCTGGAACCACTGGCTCACTGGGGCCTCCTGGGCAGCCAGGATCTCAGGGACAGAGGGGTAAGTGACAGTGTCTTCCCCATAGCAGAAGCAAGGGGCAATGTTCATTGATTTAAGAGCAAAATAAATGACATGTTGTTCTTTAAGAGAAAAATAATTCTGAAAGAAGAACATTTGTGTTTGCTGTTTTCTTTGCTCCTTTTTTCCCGTTCAGATGGGTCCTGGTTTCTCCCTGTGTTCTATGCCACTGTTTGTACATGGCCATCTGCTTGGGGGATAATCAAGTTCTCAGCACCACAAACCTTTCTGTCATATTTCATTGTACTCTCTGCTAAGCTGAGGATACCCCTATGTACTATGTAAAGAATTTAGGACCTCATATTGTTACTCATGTCTATCAGGGAGCCTTGGGATTCCAGGAATAAAGGGAGAAAGAGGACTCCCAGGATCCAAAGGTGAACCAGGAGAGAAAGGAAACCCTGGGCCTTCTCAAACAGAGTACTTAGAAGGAGACAAAGGAGAACCCGGGATCAAAGGTAAAGAATGTTTTATGTTTATAACCAGAACATCAGAGCTGACTTGGGGACAGACATCATCAGGGCAAATCCTTCTGATTGACAAAGGAGCGCTGTGTGCAGTCACCTGCCTGGGTCACACAGTTGGGGGCTGAGCATGAAAAACACTGTGTTGCCTATTTAACGCACAAAGTTTTATTGCTAAATTCATTCTACAACCTAGTCTGCTGTAGTATCTAAACACTAGATAGTTTTTTTGAATCATAGGCCTCAACCCCTCTTTCTGACAAGTGCAGGGGAAAAGCAAATCCTTAGAAAAGTAGACACTAAAACCTTCTCTGATAGGTACACATTAATGTTTATTACAACTTTATTCACAATAGCTAACTTGTAGAAGCAACCCTGGTGTCTGTCATCAGAGGAACAGGTAAGGAAAATGTGACATACACACACACACACACACACACACACACACACACACACACACACACACACGAATGGTGACTTGGGAAAGTCATGAGCTCCTCATCCATGCAGAACTATGCTCAAATCCCAGGGTGGTCACTCATTGACAACACGCTTTAGTTAGGGTCTTTGACTTACCCAATATTGTTAAGATGAAAAGTGTGTAGTAACCTCTGTGCTATAAGAAATAAAGAGATGGGGATAGAGAGATGGCACAGCGGTTAAGGCTCTTGCCTCCAGAGCCTGGGGACCCAGGTTCAATCCCCCAGTGCCCATGTAAGCCAGATGCACAGAGTGGCATATGCATCTGGAGTTCATTTGCAGTGGCTGGAGGCCCTGGTGTTCCCTCTCTCTCTCTCTCCCTCTCTCTCTGCTTCCATATAAATAAATAATTTTTTAAAAAAAAGAAATGAGGTGTTTAGGGGACTAAGTCTTCCTATCTGTTGTTATTGGTATTGTTGCTGCAGCGCTGGGCATTGAACAGTGCCTCACACGCTAGACATGCATCCCCAGCTCTAAAAACAATGCTTGAATACAGAAACGTCATCATGTCAGCTGCTGTGCTCTCTGAGAACTGAGGCATGCAGGCACTGTGCCTGTGCTTTACACACAGTATCTCCTTTAGTGCTCCTCTGAAAAAGAGGAGCCCACAACCCTCCATGCTCTGATAAATCTGCAATATTGGTCATGAAGGAATCCCGCGAAAGTCTTATCTTTTCAGTGCTGGGGATGGAGCCATGCCTCAGGCATTCTTTAACAGGGAGCCACATTGCACTTTAATGTTCCATCTTTAACTTTAGGGTTTGTAGGAAACCCGGGTGCAAAAGGAAACCGAGGCATTCCAGGATGGCCAGGTGCGAAAGGCTTCGAGGGACCACCTGGGCTGCCAGGCCCTCCAGGTATTGTTGACTTTCCCTACAGTAAGATTTCCTAGTGGAATGTAATAAAATTTGGTTCTAGACTTAACAAAATGAACATAAATTCCATCTCAAAAGTATTCCAGTAGAAATTTTACTCTAAACAAAAAATGAAGTTGCTTTATAGCTGGTATGTATAAATTAAAAGTAATCTACATATGAGTCAGACGTGGTGACATGCACTCCCAATCGCAGAACTTGGGAGGCTGAGTTAAGAGAATCTCTGGGAGTTGGAGGCCAGCCTGGGCTAAAATGAGACCCAGCCTGGAAAACACATGCACACACACACACACACACACACACACACACAATCCCACAATTCTACACATGGTCCCATTTTTAGATTCAAACTTTTATTTTGAAATGGCTGATATGTATTACAATTATAATAAATTACATAAATATTAGTACTTGTCATAGTCAGCCACATACCTCTGATATGAATCTTCAAACCAGGCTCAATCTGGGGGAGGAAAGTATTTATTGAAACTACAGATTGAGGGGAAGTTCCATAACAGCGAAAAAGGCTGGCCCTCTTTCAAAGGTCCCAGCAGAGAGAAAAACCCATCACCTACACCACACATACAGAACAGCAAACAGGCAGGAGGGACAGGGAGAGAATTTCTTGCTCTTTATATAGGCTTAGGGTGGGGTCTTACAACCCTTCCCCAGACTTAATGGCTTCCTGAATCTCTGGAATTTCCTTCCTGTACTGCCCACACAGGAAAGAATGTTTACTTCCAGCTTCTTTAAGCTTCTTTACATCCTGCCCCCTACTGAGAGGTGTCTTCCTGTAAACATCCTCAGAGACCCACCCAAGATAATGAAAAAGATCAAGTTGACAACAAAACCCAACCATCACAGAACTCTAGACAACTTTACTTTTGCCCTTTTCTCTTTTAAACAATTTTCTGTGTTTGCAAAGTAAATCCTATGCTGTTACAACAGTCTCCTGTCACCTGAGTAGCAAAATCTATTGCGTGGAAATGAAACTTCATTGTGCTATCAGGAATATATTATTGTAGTCACAGAGGCCACCCTTTCCTGCAGGGGGTTGGTGCTAAGATGGCTTTGATGTTTGAAATACAGGCCAAATGACAGGAGTCTCACTTTGTCTAGTTTTCCATGTTCTGAGTTCATAGTCCTTACACTAGTGGTATACCAGCTGGCCAGGACGCTCTGGATTCATCCATTCATGTAAACAGCATATGTGTACTCATCGTCTACTATGCCCAGGAACTATGCAGGTCATAAGACTATTTGTTCTCCAGGCCCTAAAGGAGATCATGGACACACTGGGGATCCTGGAGAAGCAGGAACACGTGGCATGCCAGGGGACATGGGGAATAAGGGTGCACCAGGTAATGTTCAACATACTTTTATTTTTTATTTATTTATTTTTTAATATTTTATTTATTTATTTGTAAGCAGAGAGATATAAAGATAGAGAAAGAGAGAGTATGGGTGTGTCAGCGCCTCTAGCCACTGCAGATAAACTGCAGAGGAACTCCAGATGCATGTGCCAAATTGTGAATCTGGCTTACATGAGTACTAGGGAATTGAACCTGGGTCCTTAGTCTCTGGAGGCAAGCATCTTAATCGCTGAGCCATCTCTCGAGCCCCATACCACCCTTTCATGAGCCCACAAGCTCAAAGCAGGTTATCATTGTAGCTTTTCTATGTTCCACATCCTTTGGCTTTTCATTTGGTAGAAAGTTTATGTCAAATAGCAAGATGTACTTTTAGATAACGCTACTGTGTTCAACTAGAATATGAGTGAGAACAAGGTAAATGTGTTATATAAGAGTCATTTTTATAATGATCTAATATTTATGGTTCTGGAAAATCAACTTCTTGAGAGAAGAAGAATTTATGGAAAGGTTAGAAGTAGAATGACTCCAGATCCCTATATTTATCTATCTTATGTGATATCTTTCCTCATTTCAGGACCTAAAGGAAGAGGGGGAACTTCAGGACTGCCAGGTCTAGCTGGAAAACCAGGCCTGCCAGGGACTCATGGTCTCCAAGGAGATAAGGGAGAGCGAGGTTATTCAGAAGGCGCAAGGCCGGGACCACCAGGACCAAAGGTATAGGGATCATGGAGGTTATATCTGGGAAAGGGTGGGAAGCATTAACAGAGCCACAAAGAGAGTTGTAGCTCAGTTAGCAGAGTGCTTGCCTAGCTTGCCAGGGCTTCAGTCCCAGCAAGGGATGAAATTGGGTGTGATGGGCCATGCCTGAGAAGGCCTTTGACAAAACTCAACACCACTTCATGTTCAAAACCCTGGAAAGGCCAGGTGTGGTGGTGCACGCCTTTAATCCCAGCACTTGGGAGGCAGAGGTAGGAGGATTGCCGTGAGTTCACCCTGAGACTAGATAGTGAATTCCAGGTCAGCCTGGGCTAGAGCGAGACCCAAAAAAATCCTGGAAAGAATAGGCATAGACGGCCTACACCTCAACATGATAAAGACAATATACAGATCTCCTAAAGCACAAATCATTCTTGATGGGGAACGACTCGAGGAGTTCCCACTTAATTCAGAACAAGATAGGGGTGTCCACTATCACCACTCTTTACCATAGTGCTTGAAGTTCTAGCCCAAGCAATAAGACAGGAGAATAGCATAAAAGGGATACAAATTGGAAAGGAAGAGCTTAAACTATCCCTCTTTGCAGATGACATGATCCTATATTCATCAGACCCAAAGAACAGTATCAGCAAACTCCTGAAGGTGATCAATGCCTTCAGCAGAGTGGCAGGATACAAAATTAACACACAAAAATCGGTAGCCTTTCTATATACATAAGACAAACATTCTGAAAAAGACATCTGAGAAACTGTCCCGTTTTCTATAACCTCAAAGAAAATCAAATACCTTGTTTGTTTTTTTACACTCTCAACTTTTGGAAGTTTTTTAGATACCAAGGAATTTCTCTGGCCCTGCAGTGTAAGTGTGCTCCCAGAAGGGGGCAGCAATGACAGGTCCACGCAAACTGACAGGAAAGAGGTTCTCTTTCCTTGGGTTACAAACTACCCAGCTGACTATGATTTCCTCTCGCAGAATGTACATTTTGTAATTAAAACCCCTTGTCTTATTAAGACATAGTAAAAGGCAATGAATGAAACAACTTCACATCATTAAAAAAGCAAAATTACAAGATACATATATTGATTGTTCTTGTTCTAAAACTTTAAAAATCTTCACTTCTTTACACACTGTATTTTTACCTTGAGCTCAATGTTCTTCCAAAAGCTTGTGTTCTGTCACACTGAGGTTGGATGTCAAAGCCCTTCTTTGCAGGCTCTGTGAGGGAGCAACACAATATATCAGAGGGGCATGGTTGCTTTTTGAAGTTTATTTCCTTCCAACCCTTATTTCTAACACACTTACATTGAGTCAATGCTGGTACAATATAGTCATTAACAGAAATTCCAGTAAGCAGGGATTGTTAATATGAGATTCCAGGAGACCCACTCACTTCCTGCCACAGGTGCTGCTGGGATGAATCTCCAAAACAGGCACAGTTTATGGGAGGAAAGGATTTATTGAAGCTATAGATCCAGGAGACGTTCCATAACAGTCAAAGAGACTGGCCCCTTTCACAGGTCCAAGCAGAGAGAGAAATCCATCACCAACACCACACACAACAACAAACAGGCAGGAAGGTAGAGAAGAGATTTTTCTCCCCCTTTATATAGCCTTATTTGCAACCCTATCCAGACTTAATGGCTTCCTGAGTCTCCTTCCTTCCTGCACTGCCCACACAGGAAGGGATGTTTATTTCAAGCTCTTCTGAGCTTCCTTACATCCTGGTCCCTACTCAGAGGACTGCCTTCCTGTAAACATCCTCAGAGACCCACCCAAGATAATTAAAAGGTTCAACTTGACAACAAAACCTAACCCTCACACCTCCTTAAATTGAATGTGAAATATCTGAATACAAATTTTTATAAAGGGAGCTTATATTTTTCATAAAATGTTCAAGAGCCAGTAGTGCTTGCTTGCAAAGCCTGCCAGCAAGGATTTAATTCCACAGTACCGACAAACTCAGATGCACAAAGTGGCACATGCATGTGGAGTTTATTTGCAGTGGCAATAGGCCCTGGTGCTTCCATTCTCTCTCTCTCTCTCTCTCTCTCTCTCTCTCTCTCTCTCTCTCTCTCTCTCTCTCTCTCTCTTCTCTCTCTTTTTCTCTCTCTCTGCTCACAAATAAATAAAATAAAAATATCAACAGAAAAGAACATATGGTTTCAAAACATGAAAGTTATTACTTAGGAAATTTTTTCTCTCTTTGAGCCATCAAAATAGCACTTTTTCTTTGAATTTTCATTTTCTGAGTTGGGTGTGGTGTCACATGCCTGTAAGACCAGCACTTGGGAAGTGAAGGTAGGAGGACCTGAGTTCAAGGACATTTTCAGCTGCATAGCAAGTTTGAGGCCATCTTGGGCTACATGACACCCTCTCTCAAATCACAAGGAAAATGATAATAACAACTACTATCATCCTATCATTTTATCCAGTAGCAATTATTAAATAAGAAAGAAATATTTTAGAAACTCACAGACACACAAGAATGCAACCTTTAATTACTTGGAACACAATTTTTTTTCTCCTTCCTATTTAGAATAGTTTCTCAGAAAACCAAAGAAACTCCTTCTATGTTATTTTTTTCAGTGAGGAATTCTATTCAATCTTACTCACATCTAGATAATTAGTGGCTCCACATAGATTTAGGAGTTTCATGGGTAACAAAATGAAGTTTTCAGAACTTTTTGCATTGAGCACAAAATAAGTTAGTTTTTGTCAATTTGGCAGAGTAGTTTCTTTCAATAAGTTCTGATGAAAACTTTATCAATCCAACATGTTTCATTTATCATGAATCTGAAATATAGAGCCACAAATATAAAATTATTGGAAGGGGCTTTTAACATGTTATTGGCATACATGGGTCTTCATGTGTTGTGTCTGTACTCACCTGGCCATTTCTTACCCCTGTCAGTCCACAATTTAAAATTATCTACTTGTGTAATTACTTAATATCTGGCCTCCACTGGTCTCTGAAGGCCATGAAGACAGGGCTGTGTGATTATATAAGTGTAATGGCTCCCATTCCAGCTCAATGAGATATAGTCTGTGTTGTAACAAGGGCCCTGGCTAACCAGAGCCCTATCTTGGTTTAATGCTCTGTGGTTGCTCTTCTGAAATTTTTTTCAATAATTATAAAGCATAGAGCTGTGTTTTCATTTTGCATTGGGCCCACAAGTATGCAGCCAACCTATCCCTGAACCCTTGCATGATACTGGCCCATAACAAGTGTTTAATATGGGTTGATAAATGAATAAATAAAGCTTGTATTTAGGGGCTGGAGAGATGGCTTAGTGGTAAAGACACTTGCCTGCAAAGTCTAACAACCTAGGTTCGATTCCCCAGTACCCATGTAAAGCCAGATACATGAAGTGGTATAAGCATCTGGAGTGCATTTGCAGAACTAGAGGCCCTGCTGTGCCCATTCATTTGTCTCCTCTCTCCTGTCTCTGTCTTTCTCTCTCTCCTTGCAAGTAAATAAATTTTCTAAAAAGTTTGAAGTTTGTATTTGATTCCAATCAAATATCCTGCTTATACGAGAATTTTAAAATCATCTGGCTTAATTTAAGGGGGACATAGGATTGCCAGGAGACCCAGGAAAGAAAGGACAAAGAGGACCACCTGGCCCACCAGGTAAGCCAGGACCTGCTGGACCTGAAGGAGCTCCCGGGAGTCCTGGACATTGTGGCCACCCAGGTGAGCCCTGGCTTTGCATTTCTTAAGGGTGGAAATATTATGTGAAGAGTCATCTTTCCCTTCTGGAACCATCTTTGTAAATAGAAAACGAGAAACGATTTTGTGCTAAATTATTTTCATTTGATTTTGAACTGCAAAATTTAAGATACAACCAGTGAATTAATAAGAAGGAACAATTTTTTATTGTCCATAATGAGTTACAATATTTAGTGAGTAAACAATGAGTTGTTATCCCCAATTCCCCGCTGCCTTCCCCTCCCCAATCCCTGGATAACCTCCTACATGGGTCGTCTGGATCAGTCCTTGTGACAGGGGAAGAAGGAGCAATTTTTTTTTTTTTAAGAAGAGAGACTAATAAGAAAGAAGGAATTCAGTGGATGGATCTTGCAGGGGATTATGATCTTGATATATTGACTATATGGATTAAGTCGTCAATAAAAAGTTTTAAAAAGGAGCCATTTTTACTGTTTGGGGGACTGAAATCTAAAATTGTCCCCCTGTAACCAGAACTTCTGCCCCTACAGATCCAGCCTAGAGACATGAGCTGCACTTTGTGGCATGATCTTACATTTGAATGGCTACTTGAGATTTTCCATAACAAGTACCATATATACCATAATATATAATAATTACATTCCTATATACATACTTATATGCACATTATAGGATGCGATAGAATTAACTAAGCATTAATCAACAGAAAATTGTTTGTCACAGTTCTGGATGCCAGGAGTCTGTGATTAAGATGCTGGTAGGGCGGTTTTCCTTCAAGACCTTTCAGATTGGCTTGTAGAACCATCTTCCCTTCTATATGGCTTAATCTGTTACAAAGATATCACTCCTATTGAATTAGGTTCCACACAGGAACCTTATTTGTATTGAATTTTTAACAATCAAATTGCCAAATAATTCTGAGTTTCAGGGTTTAGATGAACTTGGTGGCAATAAAATTCAACCAGTAGCACTATTCTAGATCTTTTCTCTGACATTTTTCTGAATTGGATATTGGTTTTCACATTAGCTCACAGTTTGAGCTCCAGCTTCCCTTTGTTTTATTGATAACAACTGTTCATCTGGAGATGTAGCTGGGGTTCAGCTCTTGTCTAGCATGAGTTCGGCCCTAGGTTCAGTCCCCAGCAGTAGGGAGGAAGACATCTGAAAACAGTGACAAAAACCTGCTAAGTTATTGGGTTGCAGCTGAGGTCATATGTACACATAGCATTTAGACTATCTGTTCTAACTCTGGGGGTTCAGTAGATTTGCAAATCAGGCATGAGCAATCCATGTTGTTGGTGGCTGGACACACATCGGACATGGTTTCCTGGGGAAACAGCTTCTAAAACAAGGACCTGAGGTGACCTGTCACAAGACTGTTTCCTTAGGGCCAGCTTGAAAGTCCCTGCTGGGACAACTTTCTTCCCCTTTCTCTTCTTCTCTAGGAAGGCGGGGCCCTGATGGCGATTTGGGACTTAATGGAGTGAAAGGCGTTCCGGGCCCTCCAGGAATGAAAGGACTTCCAGGTTTCATTTTTATGCTTCCCCTATGTTCTTTTCCTAAAGAAAGCACACTTGTTCCTTGGTTATCCGGGCTCACTGCTCCAGACAAAATGCAGAAAAGTAGGGTAGCTATGTCTACCCATGTAATTCAATATCTGCTAATATAAACCCCTCACATAGCTATCCTTATGACAGTATTAATATGGCCATATTTTTCTATGAACTTAGCTTCATATAACCAGAGTTCTAAACATTAGCCCCTTGAACACATTTCCACACTTCTCTCTGGTATTCACACAGAAGCCCTCTCTTTGAATTGCCATGGATTTTCTTTTGGTTTCAGGCTCGCCAGGATTTCCAGGACCTCCTGGGCCAATGGGTTTGAGAGGAAACCAAGGACGTGATGGAATTCCTGGGCCACCCGGAGAAAAGGGAGAAACAGGTACAACTTGACCATTACCTTTGATCCATTCATTGTATTAAGAACATGTCAGTCCCTGATTGATGACTTCTAACTTGTTCACTCATATATATAATATATATTATATATTGCAATGAAATTAATTTAAATGTTAATATGCCAAAAATATCTTTTTCAGGTTTGCTGGGGGCCCCTCCAGCAGGCCCAAGAGGGAGCCCTGGTGTTAGAGGTAAGCAATTTTTCTTTCTGGACCTAAAGGTTTACATTTCCAAGGGCAGAATCCAGGTCCTTATGCTTGACATATAAAATAATTGAACCTAGCAAATGAAAGAAACGCCAGTGTAATATAAGACATTCATAGTCAATAATCAATTTAAAAATCATTGCAATGCAGGGAGTCAATTAGAAGCTCTGATTCAACTTTGGAATTTCCATCTGTGGAAATCTTTAAAGATTTTTTAAAAATTCAGGGAGCCGCAGAGATGGTTTATTGGGTAGTGTTTGCCTTGCAAGCATAAAGACCTGAGTTTGATCTCCAGTACCCACATAAATGCCAGGTGTAAAGGTGCATGCCTGTGATCTCAATGATGAGAAAGAGATAGGCATATCCCTGGCTTTTTGGCTAGCTGGTCTAATTAGTGAGCTCCAGGCCACAGAGAGACCTTGCCTCAAAGGAGGATAGCATTCCGAGCATAACACCTGAGATTGTTCTCTGGCTTCCAGATATACACACACATACATACATGTGGGCCTTTACACACGTACTCACAGATATACACACATATATACATACCAGCCTGTACAACACATAAACAAATGAATGTATAATTAATTCACTTGTATGTTTGTCTTATTGTGAGTTGGTTTCTATGCCCCCCTTCCTACAAGGAGGCAGGTAAAGTTGCTGGCTTCCCCTGAGCATTCACCCCTGCTGGTCTGTCCAGTAGTAATGCCAACCCGTTCTCATCTTGATTCTATCTCCTAAGCTGAGTTTGTGGCTGTGGCTCATGCTATAATTTGTCAGGGACTATGCTATAACTTTCTCAACATCTCATGCATGGCAACTTATCAACAGGTTATTTAAAGTCTATACATATTTTGGTTTGATGTACTATCAATTTTATAATTCTCATGACAGGATCATAAAAGATAAGCAGCTTCTTTTAACTCTTCTCCATTTTGTAGAGAACTCAGTCCCCCCCAAAAAAAATCAGATTGTACATTTTAATGACCATTTATAGCCTTCTTCGGTCCTGTGCATAGGCATATTTACAAAATAATTATACCTTATTAATATTGTTGATGTAATTATAAAAAAAATTATTTTGGAGCTGGGCATGGTGGTGCATACCACTAATCCTGGCACTTGAGAGAAAGAGGTAGGAGGATTGCCATGAGTTCAAGGCCATTCTGAGATTACATAGTGAATTTCAGGTCAGCCTGGGCTAGACCCTATCTTGAAAAACAAAACAAATATTTTGGGCTGGAGAGATGATCCATCCAGAGGTTAAGGTGCTTGACTGCAGAGCCTAATGACCCGGGTTTGATTCCCCAGTACCCATGTAAAGCCAGATGCACAGAGTGGTGCATGCATCTGAAGTTCGTTTGGAGTGCCCATTCTCTCTGTGTGTGTCCTCTCTCTCTCTCTCTCCTTGCAAATAAAAATATTTTTAAAATTAAAAAATATATATTGTTGATGCTATGAGAACCAGAAAGAAGTAGCCTGATGGTGAAACTGAATTTGTGAGGACCTGCCTCTTTCCTTAACAGTTAGAACATGAACGTACACAAGAACTGTTCTTTTTCCTTGTTTTTTTATGATTGTCCTTTGATCTTTCAATGTGCCCATACCTCCCATAGCTTGCCCTCCCCATGGGCATGTTGGACAGTTGGACACCTTTCCTTTGCAACTGTCTAATTTTTGAAAGATAGGCAAATGGAATCTTTCTGCTCATATTCTTAGGCTAAACTTAAAAGCAATCCTATTATTGCATTTATTTTCATTCAATTGAAAATAAAATTTAATACAAATGATCAAGTATTTGGGCAAAAATACAGCCTAGTTGTGTAGTAAGTGAGCAGATGCCTCAATGCCTCTTGGGATAACTAAACATGAAGACTTCATTGAGACTTTGGAAGGTATGGAATTGTTCCATTAGGTTATTCTCCCAAATTCTAGGAGAAATTACATTGCTGAACATGGGATACACAAGGCAAGACATGTGGGGGCATCAGATCATTGTGACCAAAGACGATGAGCTAGAAGTGAGCTGAAGTTATCTAGGTGTTTTCTTTAAGAAAAAAACACAAATTGTAGGCACTGAAAAGCTAAAGGATGTCAATATAACATAGGGATGGAGTTTACATTCATCTATTTAGGTCTTTACCACCCAGGAACATTCCATACCTTTCTTCAGAGGCACTAGCTTCTTTTTCTTCACTTCTCCTGCTCCTTGCTAGCAGGTCTCCTCCACTCAGGACATTTACTCTCTCTAGAATAACACAGAGTCAGGAGGAGTGGAAATTATTTTCACACAACATTTTTCATGCGTGTGAGTGTGGTGTGATGTTTGCATACATGTGGGTGCACATGTACATGTTGGTGGAAGCCAGTGATTGACATGGGGTGTCTTCATCAATCACTCTCCAACATATTCTTGAGTCATACTGAACCCAAAGCTCACTGATTCAGCTAGACCAGCAGACCCTGGGGATCCTCCTGTCTCCACCTCCCCAGCACTCGGTGACAGGCATATACCACAATATACAACTTTTATGGGAATCCAAACTCAGGTCCTCTGGGAAGCACTTTATTAACTGAGCTATCTCTTCAGCCCTATTTTTCATTCATGAAAGTCAAGCACAATTTCTTAAGAGATTTCTAAGATGAAAAATAACTGCTACTAAGTTGTGACCTTTTGGGGGTCTTTTAAGTTCCTATCTCTTTCCATGTTTATCTCACCCAAACTGAGTCTTCCAGCTATGTAAAATAGAAAATAGAATAGGATTGTCATATTGTTGCTCCTTTGTATGGGTTTAGCTGGCCAATTATTCCAAAGCACACCAGTGGTGTGAAGTTTAGTGTTTCTTTGTTCTATTGTATCAGTAAGTAAATAATGTCACTGTCAGTAAGGTTCAAACAAAAATACTGTGTCTTATATTTACATAACACTTTAGAGTTATACTCTGCCTTTTAGGTATCTAGTAATTTTTAACAAACTGAGCTATGATGGGTCTATTTTAACTTTTCAAATAATACAACAGAGATTAGTAACAAGGAAGTGATTTTACCAAGATCAGCAGGTAGTCATGTGAAGGAGACTTGGGGGAAAGCTAGCTTCTTTTGGGCAGGCAGGAATGGAAATCTTGGCAGGAATGGAACTTGTGCCTGATCCAAATTCACCCCCCACACACACAGCTACAGGGTCCCCTGCTGCCCATAGTCTAGCTCACTCCCGAGATGCAGGCCTTTGGAATCTGTCCTTTGAATCTACAAACCAATCGAGTCTCTCCTTTCATAACTGAATCTGAAGAATCCATTTTCAATTGACTATCAAGGCTTGTCCATGCTCTCTCTAGCTTGTGATCTCTGCCTGGATACACTTAAGTCTGGCTTTCCTCTGCACCCAGAGCAGAGCACTGTTTTTTGGTTTGGGTAATTTTCTGCTTGCCTCTGGTTTATACTTTGGGATAACTACTCACTTTAATTACACGTATGATTTTTTTTTCTGCTCTCTGAGTCTACCACCTGTACATTTGCTTTACATTCTGGATCTACCATGTGGATATCTCTTCTAAACTCTGGGCCTGCTTATAATTTCTCTATACTCTGAGTAACCATGGGTACAGTTCTCACGGACAGGTCTCTCTCTCTCTCTCTCTCTCTCTCTCTCTCTCTCTCTCTCTCTGTCTCTCCCTCCCTCCCTCCTATTCTTAAACCATCACCACTTACTTTTAACATTCTTCCATGGGGAAATTCAAGATGGATTCTGTATCTTCCACACCAGTGTGGGTTTCTTCCAAATCCCTCTACATAGGTCCTATATCTCATTTGCTTATGGCTCTGCTCCAGCCTTTCCTCCCTCTTAGATGAACCCCATGAACTATGTTGTTTTCCTCAAGTGTGTGTTTCCTGTCTTCTGCATGCTGGTGACTGTGCTCTTCCATTAAATAAACCCCACATTTTGTGATTTCTCCCTAAATAAGCTCAATAACTCATAATTTATCCTTCTTGAGTCTATTTTTATCAATTCTTTGCTAAAAATAGGACAAAAATTCAATATTGGGGTTCATAAGTTTGGGAGGCCCCTCCTGAACCCCCAAATCCTACATCAATAGTAAGAATTGTAGACCTGTATTTTGTTTTTCCAGATAAATATCATGACTCAACATTTTTCAAGGAAAGTACTATCGTGAGTATCAAAGAAGCTTAGTGAACCTTCTTCTTTGCAGGTATCAAAGGAGACAGGGGAGCCCCTGGCTGGCCTGGCCTACCTGGCAGGAAGGGGTCCATGGGAGATGTTGGGCCTCCAGGACCCACAGGCATAACAGGACTGCCAGGACCACGAGGTCTTCCTGGAACTGTCATTCCTGGCCAAAAAGGAAATCTAGGTCCTCCTGGCCCAAGAGGAAATCCAGGTAAAAGATTTCCTTTCCTAAGATAGAGTGAAAGTCACACTTGCCATGTGACATTCACGTCTATCTTGTGTAACCTCGTAGCTTGTTTTTTGGCTTCTGGTCTTTCCTGTACATCCTATCCCCCATTCTCTTATGAAGTTGTTGAGGTAGAATGATTTGAGAAAGATTAAGACAGAGATCTCTAATTACTGAGCTCATACTATGCATCTGACCCAGACCCTTCCTCAACAGACCATCCTCAGGGAGAAGCTGTTCCCCTGGGCCAGGTCTTTCCCTGGCACTATCTTACTTCCCCTTCACCATGGTTCCATCACACAGCAAGAGCAAGAGAAAGGATGTTTGTGGCAAGGACTATATGTAGGAATTGTACTTCATTTGAAAGAATCCATGGTAGAACCTTCTAGAATCGTTTATTGGTAACCCTGATGGGCTCTTTGTGAATTCAGGTGAGCCAGGTCCCCCTGGGCCTCCAGGAAGCTACAAAAAAGGCATAAAAGGTGACAAAGGATTTATGGGTCCTCCTGGCCCCAGCGGTCCACCTGGAAACATAGGAGACATGGGCCCACCAGGTCAACCGGTAAGGGTGGAGAATTCTTTTGACTTGTTAATACAAGCCTTACTTACTGTTGTTTCAGTGCAATTATCTTGTAGATTGTCAGTATTACTTGCTTATTATTCATATGAGTACTCTGCTGAGATGACTGACTGCCATGGTGGGAGCCCCTGG
Source organism: Zapus hudsonius (assembly GCA_004024765.1). Lineage (NCBI taxonomy): Eukaryota > Metazoa > Chordata > Mammalia > Rodentia > Dipodidae > Zapus > Zapus hudsonius. The sequence continues at coordinate 47,122 of PVHP010001981.1, read as the reverse complement.
AGGCAGCAAGAGTTCAGTGCCTGTGATGCATCTGTGCAGAGTGCCAAAGGGCAGACAGAGCCCAGAGGCCCAGGAAATCTCAGGCTCTAAAGAGCTGCAAGTATTTGCCCTCTAACACTTCGTTCTATGTGGAATGAAGCACCTCTACAACACTCCTGACCTTTGCTTATTTAGACCCTGTTGCAGTCAGCTTTATAGTTGCTGCGCAGAAAGAACCCAAGCAAAAGTGGCTTGTGGAGGAATGGGCTTATTAGGCTTACGGACTCAAGGGGAGACTCCATCTTGGCAGGGAAGATGATGGCATGAGCAGAGGGTGGACATCATCTCCACCACAGCACTGGAAACAGCGGCAGGAAGGTGTGCCAAACACTGGCAAGGAGAAGCTGGCTTATAACCCCCATAAGCCTACCCCCAATGACACAGCTCCATCGAGGTTTTAATTCCCAAACTGCTATCAGCTGGGATTGATCACTCAGAACACATTCATTTGTTTGTGGGGGACACTGGATCAAACTATGACAGTCCCTAAGCAAATCTAGTGGAGGAGGGGGAAGCATCTTAGTTTACAATTGCCCTAATTGTCATTTTCCCCCTTGTTAAAATGTTTACCAAATTATCTTTGCTGGGATCAGGTGTGGTGATGCATGTCTTTAATTTCATCACTTGGGAGGCAGAGGTAGGAGGATGGCTATGAGTTTGAGATCAGCCTGGGACTACAGAGTGAGTTCTAGGTCATCCTGGGCTAGAATAAGATTCTACCTTGGGAAAAATTATCTTTACTGCCCTGCAAATATCTATATATTTTCCCCTCGCTCCATATATTCCAACGTTTATGTTTAACTTCCATTTCTTCCCTATTATTTTCTACATGAATACATACCAGGTTTTGTCAAGATAGGTTTAAATGTTCATTAATCTTGCCTCTACACACCCTAGTTTGACAGTATTTTCCTTGAAAATGAAGCCCCTGGGAGGGAGGCCATCCAGCATTAAGAAGTAGGTGCCCTAGGGAGGAGTCTCACTCCTGAGTACAGCCTTTGGAGGAATTCAACCTGAAGTTCTCCTTCGGCCATGGGTGGGGATCACACATCTAGTTGCAGTCAGCTGAGCCTTCTCCTCAGGAACTGCTGCCATGGTTGCTCCATTTTGTCTTGCCTGGCTTTGTGTTGTTGATGTTCACTTGTGATGTAAATGCAGCACTTTTACATTTATCTTTTGAGGGTGACATCTTGTTTTTAGACCTATGTTCCCCCTCCAACACCTCGGCAATGTTCCCTGGGTGTGCAAGGTGTCTGCATAGATGTAAGAGGTCAGAGATTGACATCAGGTATCTTCCTGCCCTCTGCTTTATTTTTGAGAGAGTTTCTCATTGAACCCAGAGCTCATCAATAGGCTAGATGAGTTAGCCAGCAGGCCAAAGTCATCCTCCTGTCTCTGCCCCCCAATGCAGGGATGACAGGAATAAGCCACTGGACCCAGCATTTTATGTGAGCTCTGGGGATCAGAACTTGGTTCCTCATGCTTGTACAATAAGCACTTTATCAACTGAGCCACTGCCTCAGGCCTCTCTTTTTATTATTTTTTTGAATAGTCCTAAGGAAAAGTCTAGATGGCAGAGGAGTTATAGGCAGGGGAACACTGAATTGACAGGTAAAATTGGTGTCTATCAACTTCACCTAATTTCCATCAAGTATAATTTTATATCTTTTGTTTAAAAAACTATTATATCATATTTTTAAGACTTTATTGTGGTTCTGCTCCTTTTATTTGAAATACAGGGAGCACCAGGTTCCCCAGGTCTTCCAGGGCTCAGAGGTGATCCTGGATTCCAGGGATTTCCAGGCATGCAAGGTACTGGGGTTGTTTTGTTTTGTTTTTGGTCCAATGATCTTTACATACAAACACAGTAACTGTAACTCATACTAAGAACAGGCCATAATTTTCTGAGCTCCTGTGGGAATTCCAGACTGTGGTGGGGTGGGTGGGGAAGCAGACCAAATAGAATCGCAATATGAGGAAAAGTAGAACACTCCTCCAGCACCCAAACCCATGGGGCTAAAATCAAAACTATCACATGGATAGAAACTATAGACAAATGAAAAAACAAAGGCAGTTGGATGTGTTACTCTGAGTTCCGATGTATGTTGGAATGATTTTAGCAGTACTGTTGTCCTTGATATGCGTTGGGATGAAGGAAGGTGAACTCCTCAGTGTTAACACTATTGTTTTCCATATGCATTCATTTCTGTTTTAATTTAAAAGAATCTAAAAGAGCAGGCACCAGACTGTTAGCATGGATAAAGTACACTTCCATGCACAGACTTGTGAGTTTGTGTTTTCATGGGGCACATTTTTTTTTTGTAGTGATGGGGATTGAACCCAAAGTTTCACACATGGCAGGCAAGAGATCCATCTGTGAAATCCCTGGACTCTGTACTCTAAATATTTAAATTACAGATCTCTCCTCCCAGTGGATCAGCTAAAGATGCCTCAAGAATCCCTGCTGGATGGCTCTAAAGGGCGGTCCACACTCCTGTGCCCCTTACCCCTCAGGATTGCACCACAAGGGAATAAATTTAGGAGTGTGCTTTTTTGAAAAACGTAATATGCTGTAAATAAGGCTTTGAAGTTGGCTTCCTTGTCACAACTGGTAATTCTACCCTGGGATGAGTTTTGTGGGGTCAGGAAGCTCTTCCCCTAAGCTGTGGAGATTTTAAATAGCAAGTGTATCCAGTGAGAACAAAGCCACATTTTCTTGAAGGAAAACTGATTCCAGGTTGAAAGAAGGACCATATGGGCTTTAAAAAGTTCTTTTTCAGCATCCTCGCCTACCAGCCCTTTGACAATCAGCTAAGAACAAATCCCAGTGAGGGCTTCTGAGGCATCTCATTAGATGGTCTGGAAATGAATGCTGCAATGCTGGAGCCTGGACAGTTTATAACATCATCATTTCCCAACTCTAAGAATACAAATACCTAAGATTTGAAAAGTATATAAGAAGTCCACTAAAGAAAACATTCTGGCAAAATATGTAGAGGTAATTGAAGAGGAGATTCTTAAAATTAATTCCTTTACAATAATGTTCCAAAAAACATTCACTTACTCTTTTTAATTTCAAAATGGGACCTTTAGCGAGAACTACAGACAAGTCTGATCTTTTTCATTTAGAAAAATTAAAATACCAAAATATTTAGGTTTCTTCTAATATTATGAGTAAATATTAATACTCTTCAAGTTTTCATTTCAAAATCTAATAGATCATTTCTAATGCAGCTATCAGTTAACCTTGGGTACTATATCTTATTGTACTTCTTTATGTTTGTCTGTTTTGAAATAGAATCTTATAATGTAGCCCAGGCTGGCCTCAAATTTACAGTCCTCCTGCCTCTGCCTACCAGATGTTGGGATTACAGGCCTGTACCACTAGGTCTCACCTTATTATATTTTTCTATTAATAACAGATTTACTGTTAAAGTCTTTTAAAGTTATAAGTAATATCCATATAATTTCCAGATTCTTTAAAAGGAAGCCAAATGCATGGCTCTTAGTAAACTTTCATTTGTGTAAAAGTTTATTATTAAGAGAAATTGGGGCTGGAGATATGGCTCAGCAGTTATGGCACTTGCCTCCAATGCCTAAGGACCCCAGTTCAATTCCCCAGTACCCACTTAAGCCAGATGCAGAAGGGGGCACATGCATCTGGAGTTTGTTTGTAGTGGCTAGAGTCCCTGGCGCACCCATATTCTCCCTCTGTCTCTTGTTGTATGTATCTCTCTGCTTGCAAATAAATAAAAACATTTTTTTAAGAGAAAGCTTAACCACTTTGTTAGTTCACATCAAACAAATGTATATGTGCTCATGAGAATTCCTGCCATAACAAACCCTGGACTAGCTGTATGGATAGGGTAACCAGCATGACAACTCACTAGAAATGTTAACACAAAATCTATTTTCAATACTGAATTGGTTCCAAACTCAATTTAAAATGTTATAAACATTTTGTGAACATTAAAATACAAATTCTATTCATTTAAAATAGAATTTTAATTTTTATTTATTTATTTTTTTAAATTTTTATTTATTTATTTGCAAGGAGAGGGGGAGAGAATGGGTGCAGCAGGGCCTCTAGCCACCGCAAAAGAACTCCAGATGCATGTGCCACTTTGTGCATGTGGCTTCACATGGGTACTGGGGAGTCAAACCAGGGTCATTAGGCTTTGCAGGCAATCACCTTAACCATTGGACTATCTGTCCAGCCCCCAATTCTTTTTTTTTTTTTTAAGGAGAGAAGGGTGATCCTGGATTTCTTGGATCAATTGGACGTCCAGGACCAATTGGACCAAAAGGACCACCTGGTAATTACATTTCCTTCTTACTGTTCTCCATGAAGAAAGGGTGACTCCAGAAAGCCACATTCTCATTCTGTTTTTGTCAACAGGTCCACGTGGAGAGCCTGGCACACTTACGATCATCTCCCTTCCAGGAAGCCCAGGGCCACCTGGCCCACCTGGACTACCAGGGATGCCAGGAGAACCTGGGCCACAGGGACCATCAGGAAACCCAGGTGTAGACCTGGCAGCATTGAACCGAAATAACCTATAAAGCTCATTGGAAGCAAATGATATCACTTCACAGAAAACACTAAACATTGTAACATTTGTTATCTTCAGTTTATCCTCAGTTGAATCCATTATCCTTGACCTAAAACCGAAAGTTCTTAGAATTTCTTGAAACAGTTCAAACTGGGACAAATACAATTTTGGGGGTGATTTTTTTTTAAACTAAAGGCATTATGCCTATCTCCTCTGACAAGTGTCAGTCTTGAAGCTTGATTTTTAAATTATTGCCTAGTTATACCAAAGTTCTGGACTTTTCTAACACTGTATTACAAAGTCACTATTAATCTTTTGAAGATAATAGTATTTGTAAGTTGAATATAATCTCTGTACATGGCTTAGCATATTAAATGGAACTATTATTCTCTAAATTTCTCTGAATCACATGGGAGATAGATATTACTTAACAATTTGATCAGTACATGGTGTAGTGAATTCTGGAACAGAGTAAATCAAAACAGCAGTACAATTTTAAACTGCTAAATTTCATATACTCACAGTTTAGGGCCTTTTTGAGATGTGAGGGAAATAAGCTGAATGACCAAACATTGCAGTTTTCCCGGGACTAATGATCTTTCTTCTTGTGTACAGGATCTCCATTGCTCAAACTGCAAAGGTTCTAGGCTTACATAGATGGTGGCAAACTTAGCCTATGGAATCTAACAGTTGTTTTTGCCTAGGACCCTGTGGGCCAAGAGGTAAACCAGGCAAAGACGGAACACCAGGAACTCCTGGATCAGTCGGGGAGAAGGGCAGAAAAGGATCTAAGGGACAGCAAGGTAAGCACTGTGCAGCTGGCTTCCCTGGCTGGAGCAGTGCTGTCTCAACCTCAGAGAAATTGTGTTTGGGGTGTGACTGCAAGAGCTGCCTGGGCCTTTCTCTGATCATTGATCATATTCATTTGGAAGATGAGAAAACAAGAATGACTAGAACACACTAGTCCTTCTCTGGGAAGATGTACTTCAAACATTTAGTCACTCACATTTTAGGCTAAAGACAAATAGGTCTAATGGAACACTAGTAGCTGTTTGATTTTCAGAAAAGTAAATATGGCTTTTAACTATAGACATGAGGAGGTGGTAAAGAACTTCTTATAGGAGTGGTGCATAGTGTAGAGTTTAAGCAATACTACCTTGGCATGAAGAGCAGAGCAATTTCACATCTTAGGCAGCCACCTTTCTAGCTATGCTATTCTTGAAAATAACGCAATAATGTATGTGTGTTAGAAAGAACCCTTTTAAATATGTTTCATTCTGAATATAAGATGTGGGTGTCAGTTTGATAATCTGAATCAAGATATATCTTCTACAAAAGTTTCAAAACACCCTCTGGTAAATATCCAAGTCTTTGTTCACCTATCAATAACTCTCAAATGTGACTTGCCAATTTATTAAATATTATCCCCAGATATAATAAAGACTAGAGACTTAAATCTTACTATCCACATATAAGGCTATAATATTAGTTCTAATTATAAGTACATATTGTGAGTACACATGAGAGTACTCATTTCACTTTCCTCCTAATGTGTCTTCAGAGATAAAAATGATAGTTGTTACTAGTAATTCAAAGGCTGAGTTTTATCATAAGGCAACAAGAAGAACAGGATACTACAACACAAATTGGGTTGAGGATTATTAGCAGGTCAACAGTTGGGCCAAGGTAGTGAAGGGCTTCTAAGAATGATAAGCGGGTCCAAGCCTTCGCCCATTTCTTACAGATACAGAATACTCTTGGGTAGCACACCTTAGTATAATTATCTCTTCTCTGGGTTCCATCCTACTGTTGCATAAACCCCTTTCCCTGGGGAGACAAGAACCCAACATCTATTCACCCCAGAGAGGGCAGATGACAGATCAAAGCATGATTGCACCTAAACCAGTTCTGTTGAATTAATGAGTTTAATGGAGTTGCTTACAGAGAAGTATGAGGGGTTCCTCACAGGAATGTGGAGCTGCTATAATTTCCTGAAGTCTTGTCCTAGCATGATCACCAGCCCATATCCTTTTGGATGAAGCCTGCTATCCCTTGATAATTTTATTCTCTATAACTTCTATATCCTCCTGACACTCCAAGACCTCACATATCATTGCATTCAGTTTGCAAGGGGATCTCACGTGTGTGTGTGGGGGGAGGTCTGATATACTTCGACACACCTTTCTTTCTATAAGGGAAATGTCAGCATGCCCAAATCTCTCATGAGTTGTCCCAGCTGCTTTTGATAAAGCTGGCGATAGTTGTTTACTGCTTCCAATTTAGAGGAATTTGCCATACAGTACCTCCTCAGCTAGTCATTTTACAATCATTGTCCAAAGACTAGAAGGTACCTGTTGCTTAGGGCATGGATTAGTTATTTTTGTATTGATGTGATAGAAATGACCTTGACAAAAACAAGCCAAAGGAAGAGAGGTTCATTTTGGCTCACAGTTTCAGAGGGATCTCCTCTATCACAAGGAGGCAGGCGAGCATGGCAGTGGAGGCAGCCCAGTCTGTGACAGCAGCAGCTTGTGGTGGCTCACATAGGAAGCTGAGAAAGCTAGAGCAGAGTTAGGGAACAGGTATTGCCTTCAAAGTCCTAGCAAGTAGGCCCACCTACTTCTACCAGCCAGGTCCCACCTTCTAAAGTAGCTACAGCCTTCAAGTGAGTGCCACAAGCTAAGAAGTGAGCATTCTGAACATGAGCCCACGGAGGACATTTTAGAACCAAACCATAGCAGGGTCAGTTATAGCCTCCTGGGAAATAAAGTAG
>PVHP010001981.1:0-39657 GCA_004024765.1 Zapus hudsonius | reverse complement strand
TTCTGTTAGGGCACCTCATTCATTTACTTATAGAAGATGCACATGAGACCTAACACAGGACTCTGTGCCAGGCATTGCAGTGGAATTCAAAAATATCTGATTGCAAAACACTCACAATAAGATACCCACAAATGCTTATAAGAAGGGGCACCTGATAATAAACTGGCTACTCATTAATAATACTACCTGTATATTATCATTGTATTTGTTACTTATGCATCGGAGGAAAGATTCATTTCGGCTTATGGTTTCATAGGGTTCCGACTCTGGTTGCCTGGCCCGAAGCTTGAGCAGGACATCGTAGTCATTGCAGTGTGTGGTGAAGGACCACTGCTCACTGCACGGCAGATAGGAAGCAGGGAAAGACATATAGAAAAGGGCCAGGGAAAATCCAGTACCCATGGACCTTCCCCCAGTGACTTCGTCCTTCCTGCTACCTCTCACAGCCTCCCAATAAAGCTGTTATGAATCCTTAAGGAATTAACCTATCCATTAGCAAGGAGCCTTCATGATCTAATCATCTCCAGAAACAGACACTCCCCTCCCCCGACCTGGTGTGCTTTACTAATCTCCTAAATGCTTCTTAACCCACCATTGAAATGAACCATCATAGGCAGTATAAAGCTTACTCTTTCCTGGAATTCTTTTTCTTGTGTGGGACATATAAACACATTTAAATTAGCGCTTTGTAAAACAGGTTTGAGATTCTGGTCATGGTGTGACCTTTGTAATGTGCTTTTCAAAGGATTGCCAGGATTAGATGGATTGCCAGGTCTGAAAGGAAAACCTGGAGACATGGGGACACCAGCAACTGGGACAAGAATGAGGGGCTTTGTCTTCACCCGACACAGTCAAACGACCACCACTCCTTCATGTCCAGAAGGGACAGTGGCACTCTACGCTGGGTTCTCTCTTCTTTTCATACAAGGAAACGAACATGCCCACGGACAAGACCTTGGTAATGTTCCTATCCATTTCCTAGGCATTTTGTTCCATATGCAGATGGTAAAATGTTACAGGATGAGGTGCTTCCTTTGAAGGTGTATATAAACAGTCTTGAGCAACTTCTGGTAAATTTGAGATAGCAGTTAGCCTGAGGTTACTTTTCATTCTGGTATGAAAGATGCTGGAAGGAACCTAGCTAGTCTGTCTCAATGCCAACAGTATTCACTTAAGCCTTCTTTTTTGTAAATCCCCAAATTTACATCTCTTCTAAATCTTTATCTGGTTATTAAATAGTCTGTATAGCTGGGAATATATGAAGTAAAGGCATTGTCCCAAGTGAACTAAGTGAGGTGTCAAGTTCTAGGCTGACTCAAAAACAAGTATTGAGAGGAGAGTTGGTTCACACACTGGGACTTGGACTTCCATTATTCCTAAAACTTTTCAACACCACATTTTGCAAATAACTGTTGTGTATTGTCTTTGTCTGGGTTTGCCATGGGTTATGTGCTAATTCAGGTAATGACACGCAAAACAATTGTAATTTACTAAAAGTGAAACTCAGGCTGTGTTTTATCAGGAACTCTCGGCAGCTGCCTGCAGCGGTTCAGCACCATGCCGTTCTTATTCTGTGACATCAATAATGTATGCAATTTTGCATCTCGAAATGATTATTCATACTGGCTGTCAACACCAGCTCTGATGCCAGTGGACATGGCTCCAATTACTGGCAGAGCTCTGGAACCTTATATTAGCAGGTAAGAACTCAACCCCTGTTTTCTAAAGGGACCAAGAATCATGCGACTTCTAAGGAATGGGATGGGACAGAAAGCAGCCACCATATTGTTGGTTTCATCTCCAGATGTACGGTCTGCGAAGGTCCTGCCATGGTCATAGCTGTTCACAGCCAGACCACTGCCATCCCCCCATGTCCCCAGGGCTGGGTGTCTCTCTGGAAAGGATTTTCTTTCATCATGGTAAGGAGGAAAAAATCAGTACCTTTAAAATTAGAATTGCCTGTCGAATTTTATATTGTGCTGAGTAAACTGTGATCCCAAATAATTTAATTCAGTATGATAATATGTTTAATATGCCATGGATGTTTGACGGTCTGAAAATAGACTTTAAGAAAAACAACTTTGGGGTGGAGGTGTACCTCAGTTGATAGTATTTTTCTAGTGCACAAAACTCCAGGATTTGATCCTCAGTGCCACATAAGCTGGGCATAATGGTACATGCCTATAACCCCTGTGCTCACGAAGTAGACTCAAAAGGATCAGGAGATCAAGTTATCCTGGGCGACCTAGAAAGTTTGAGGCCAGCCTGGGATACATATCACACACACACACACACACACACACACACACACACACACACACACACACACACACACACACAGGCTTTGGTAAATAATGGAGGAGGCTTTCCACACACTGTCACATCTTCTATATAAGGAGGTATCTCTAACTCCTTATAGATTGTGTAGTTGTTTGTGGTTTGGTTGAAGTTTCATAACTCACTTTGTTATTCTATTGAAAACCTAAAGGCAGTATTTTTTTTTTAGTATCTACAGTTTCATAAATAAGAATGAAGTAATTTTATAAAGGTATCAGGACTGGTAACACATGTGCCTTGTACCACACCCCCTTAATATTCCTATGATGCAACAGTGAAGAGAAACAGCTTCAAGAGAACCCCCCATCAGTGCTAATGCTAACAGCCATGTACACGTGATCTTCATGTTCTAACTGCATTTGTCATGGCATGGTATTCCCCCTTCTTTACTCACAGCTGTCCTACTCCTTCCACCACAACTCAAACATGTTGACACCTATCATGTGGCTTGACTGTTACAGGAGCCAAAATGCCTCCTGTCATGGAGTGTCTACAGACAAAGACACAATAGGCAAGAAGACACAATCATAGTAGTAACATGACTTCGGTTGGTAACAAGTACTGTGGAAAGGAAAAGGCAGGTGAGGTAAGAGAATAGGCCAGGAATGAGGTCAAGGAAAGCCCCTCTGAGGCTGCATGGAAAAACACACTCGAAGGACCTGGGGAAGCAGCAGCTTTTACTACACTTCATCCTGGAATATGCCCAGAGTAGTAGCAAACCTAGATAAAGTATAAGAAGTTGGATTTGTATTCCTTTCAGGGGAATTCTTTTCTTTCTTCTCTTGTTTGATACTATTGCTCCCCACCCAACCCACAAAAATACAGTTGACATTTGGATGTCAATGGACAGCATTTTTACTGAGATTTTTGTTGTGACAGTTCACAAGTGCAGGCTCTGAGGGTGCTGGCCAAGCACTGGCCTCCCCTGGCTCCTGCCTGGAGGAGTTCCGAGCCAGTCCGTTTATAGAATGCCATGGAAGAGGAACATGCAACTACTACTCGAATTCCTACAGTTTCTGGTTGGCATCATTAAACCCAGAAAGAATGTTCAGGTAACTGTTCCGTGTTGGGCTTAATCTGATGACTCAATTGTAGAACTACTCAAAGCTTGCAGTTGCTTTTTTGTTTCGTTTTTAGCCTATGTATACTAACATTTAACTCCCTCCCTCCTGCCAATAAAATCCTATTTAGTTTGTTTCTCCCAGTTTATAAGTATTCTGAATTCAACAAATAAGCATTTTTTTACTATTGCATTAGTAAAGATGTGTGTGTGACTTTTGCCACCACTAAACATATATAACACTAATTTAGAGTGAATAAAACCACTAACCAATCATCTAATCTAAAAGTACTATATAGATGGTTTGTGATTATCTATAGGTGGGAATGATCTTCATTATCAAAAATAAATGATCTATTAGTTTGCATCAAGGCCTATGTTTTAAGAAAATTACTGTAAATACAACTATAAATTACAAAAGTTGACATGCATGTTTTACACATATATGTGTATGTATACACACACATAATATTTTCAGAAATTCACTTCTCCCATAAAGGGAGATGTACCTTAACAAAATTTAAAGCAAACAAGTATTCTTCACAAGCGAAATATCAATGAGTTCTTTTATTTGTGTTTATTTCAGAAAACCCATCCCATCAACTGTGAAAGCTGAGGAGTTAGAAAAAATAATAAGTCGCTGTCAAGTGTGCATGAAGACAAGACAGTGAAGAATTTAAAGAAAATAAAGCTGCCTTTTCTCCTGTCTTAAATAACAAAGTAATGGCTCAGAACATGTACTTATCTAGGTATTTTTCTTTAACCATACAATGTTGTTCTATGAGGATTTAATAGTACCAAGTTTCAATGTGTTTTCCCAACACACAAAAGCATTTCTTTCATATCAGCTTTGTGATCTGGGTCTCTAACTCTGTATGACTTCAAAGTTCTGTGTGGCAGGGCACTGACTTTTCACAAAATATAACTGGAATCACATTCCACTGTATCCAAAGCACCAACTGACTGATGACTATACTGAGCTGGATGCTACAAGCTAAGAGATATTTTGGTCCACTGGATTCCAACATGTGTTCTCTTCTCTTCCGTCTATAAGACCCAAGCAGTGTATTTTCCCTCTGCCTCCTTCCTGAAACTTTACACCACAGCTGGAGGAGACAGGGCATAGAGAACACTGGCACGTCAGGAACACAACTGGATGGTCAGACCTGTTAATGGCCCAAGACCTGAGAAGAGAGAATGAGGTACATGGATTTTCTGGGACTCCTGCAAACATTCCCACAGCTAAGACCAAAGGGGGTTTTCTAAATGGAACAAGGCAGCCTTGGATATAATGTATGATTTTCTTTCATATTTTGTTGAAATTTTCTGTTTGTTCACTAAATTCATTTCACTGCATCAGTATATTCCCAGCAGATCAGATGTTTACCCTTAGTGTATTTTGCTAGAATCTTGCTTTCCACATACTTTGAAATGTGTCTTTTTAATCTTTTTCAATATACTCACACAAATCATGAGGACACTACTTATTAGATGTGCATGCTATCCCCATGCCTGTAAATGCTGATGCATAATACTACATATAACTGAGCAAAGTAGCTCAATAATACACAAAAGAATCTAAGACATTTGTTGGTTCATCAGACTCAGACTATTTTGTAGTAGTTCTAACTATTTCATGACTTGGCTTTACAGATTTGTTCCTCTGCTACTTCTCTAATATTTCCTTTGTTAAAAACATGTTTTCTGTGGAGAGATACACTATATGTCTTAAAATTTGCTGTTAAGTGTGTTGATACATTCCTAATTTTACCTAATTCAACTTAGCAAGCATTTTCTTCAGAAGAGAACTATGTCCTGAATACTACCAAACAAACAAGACTTTTGCACACATGAGTTGCTCTACGGTCCCCTTTTTTTCTTCCTTTCTCTGTCTTTATATTTCATCATCACAATTCAGCATAATGCCAAATAAAAGTTTAAAAATAAGGACCTCTAATTCTTTCACAGACCACAGGAGCTAAAGTCTGAAAGATATTAAGAAACCAATGCTTTCAAAGACATTTAAAAAGTTGCAGTAGTGAAGCTGGTTTATTGCTCAGTGGTTAAAGGCTCTTGCTTTGCAAAGCCTGCTGGCCCAGAGTTCAATTTCCCAGTACCCACGTAAAGCCAGATGCACAAAGTGACACATGCGTGGGGTTCATTTGCAGTGTCAAGAGGCCCTGGCACACCCATTCTCCCATTCTCTCCTCCCCCACACCCCATTAAAACGGGGGTGGCACTGTTGGATGGCTCTCAGAGGCCAGGCAGCCCAAGGCAAAGCCGTGAAGATGCTCTTTGATCTACGGGGGGAGCTGAAGATGCAGATGCATAAACTCAGGCAACTGCTACAAGAAAAATGTGGCCCATGAGCACAGGTGAGGGCTTATATTTGTTACTGCTCACGGGACAGCTGCCAAGGCATTTTTATATCCAAATGCAGACATGTACTATTTTGTTTAAGCTATTTACTTAGGTTCATCTAATAATAAGACCTTTCTGCTATAAAAAAGAATTGTGTTCCAGTGCCATAGAATTAGTTAATACCCTTTGTCAGTAGTTGTCAGAAGTGTGGTACCTGGAATGGTGCATTGCTATCATCTGGGAACTTACTATAAATGCTGGTTTTGGTCTACCGTGTACCTTAAAAGTTAAAAACTGCAAGTGGAACCCCAAAACTTTTGTGTGTTTTGCTTCGTTGTGCTGTGCTGAGACATTGTCTCATTATGCAGCCCAGGCTGGCCTGGAACTCCCTACACATAGCCCAGGTTGGCCCCAAGCTTGTCCCAATTCTTCTGCCTCAGCCTGCCAGAAATCTGTGTTTTCACAACTGTCCACATGATTCTGACACACTCTACACAAATTAAGCAAAGCTGCCCTGGGCATACGCTGGCCACACTTGGTCTCTCTCTACCATCCAAACTCCCAGGTGACTCCCAGTCTGAGCTACAGTTCATCCTAAGCAGAGCCCCAGGCTGGTGCTAATATCCCCAGGCCTCCTTCACCTCTTCCTCTTATCAGTATTTAACTGGTGAGGAAGGCCAGCAAGGCATAAAACCTCAGGTTTCAGTGAAGCCATATGACAGCTGTTCCCTCATCCTTCTAAGTGAGCACTGAACTCCAGTGCTCATGCACCTGATATTCCAGATATTTCAGAGTAGCTTATAAAGTTTTAAAATTCAATTGGATAGATAAAATGTTAAGTAACTTGTTTCTTTTAAATTTGGGGCTTCAACATCAGAATTATTTCACAGTGTGCGAAAACAACCAACTTCTCAGTTATTTGTGTCTGCAAGTTAACATTATTTATTTATAAAAGTATTGAGATGTTCAAATTTGAGTTTTACCTCTAAGTTACAAACGTTCTTTCCTATGCATCAAGTGTAACTGACTGCTACTAATGTTAATTTAATATTTTCTTTATAACCAAATGAAATCTATTTAAAAATATATTGAATATTTTATACTGTTATATACTGATAAAATTCCAATATATTGTAATGTACTAATATTTCTATAATTATAGCTAAAATTTTATTTTATTGTCAGAATAAAATGAAATAACAAGTATACCTGTTCTTCATTTTTTTCAAACTTAAATTTATTATGGATGTTCAGTCTGGTTTGATAGTGCACACTATGAATCCCGGAACTCCAGAGGCTGAGGCAGAAGGATGACAGTGAGCTTGAGCCCAGCCTGGGCTACAGTGAGACCCCGCCTACCTGGAAAAACAACAACAAAAGGATGTTCACTGTATAAAACAGTAAATAGCTGGGTGTGGTGGGGCACACCTTTAATCTCAGCACTTGGGAGGTAGGAGGACCGCAATGAGTTTGAGGCCAGCCCGAGACTACATAGTGAATTCCAGGTAAGCCTGGGCTAAAGTGAGACCCTACCTCGAAAAACCAAAAAATAAAAACCAAAAATAAAACAGTAGGCAACACAGAAGTTAATATCAAGGCTATTGTTCCGTCCTTGCCCCACCCAAAATAACTGTCAAATTTAAACAGTAAAAAAATAATTACAGCATTTTTGAATCTTGAGGACTAGAAAAATAAACTTGTGATTAACTGAGAAAAAAATAATTAAATAGTTGGGCATGACAGCTCAGGTCTGTAATATCAGCACTGGGGAGGCTGAGGTAGGAGGATCACTTTGAGTTTGAGGCCAGCCCAGAGCTAAAAAGTAAGTTCTAGTTCAACCTAGGCTAGCATGAGACCCTGCCTAAAAATAAAATAAAAAAATGTAAGTTTTTCTTCAGGGGCAAAGGGGCCAGAGACAAAAAGGAAATTGCAACTGTTTAAGAAGTGGAGGACCCTGGACCCAGCAGAAACAGTACAGCCCTCACTTTGTCAGTGCAGGTGCCTGTGTGCTTGCTTGCTTTTGTGTGTGTGTGCCTGCATGTGTGCGTGTGTGAGAGACGCTTGATGCTTGTGTGGAGGTCAGAAGACAACTTCAGGTATTGATCCTCACCTTCCACTTAGTTTTGAGGCAGGTCTTTTGTGATCCACACCTGTGTTTGCCAAGCTACATGGCCCACAAGGTTCTGGGTAATGATTGGGTCTCCACATCCCTTCTTGCCCTAGGCACATTGGGATTATATGAGTCCAGCTTCTATGTGGGTTGTGGGGATACAAACTCAGGTACTCACATTACTCACTGAGCCATCCCTCCAACTCAGGACCTTCACTTTTAAAGGTTTTGATCACATAAGGTCTACCAAGCTTAATCTCTATGTTTCTCCAAGACACTGATTTAGAAGGACAAACAACATTATTTGATCTATTCTTAAAGGGTGATTTGCCACTGTAGGGAAGCAGAATGTACCACCCCAAACTATGCAACTTTGGCATAAAGATTACTTTTGAGCCTAAGGCAATTAAAAAACAATTGATGCAACAAAGGTACTCTGGCCTTTCTCTTCCTGAAAACAGAGATAAAACTCTCAGGTGAAAGGTGATTTCTCTACACCAGAAGGAAGAGTCTTATCAGGAAGTCAAAATGAGGGAAGTCTATACAAACTGAAGAACCAGAGATGCCATCCTGGAATTAGAAATTGTTTTGCAACAAATCAAGTTCTGCTTAATTTGACCATACCTTAAAATGGCCTGGAATATGTCAGAAAGCCTAACAGATATAAAAAAAGTCCTTAAAGATAAGACAGAGAAAATAATTTATATTGGGGTAGTGTCTTCGCAGCTGCACAGATAAAGGCTAAGCATGCCTCAGAAGTTGCTTGTGCTTTGAAGAAATTATCTAGTCTTTTTGACTCACATAAAATTTACAGCTTACTGCACTACTTCACGTCTATAAATCCTGCTTAATTGCACTCCTGTTTGATACATTCCTCATTGGAAATGCTCCAAGTTTTAGAGATTAAAAGCCCCTCTTTTTCCTTTGTTAGTTGCTATTCTCCGGAGCCCTGCATTGGGGTGAGATAGCCACTGGTCAGTTCTGTGTGCAAAAATATAGCTTGCTTCAATTTGGCCTAAATTTGAGTCTGTAGTCTTTTCTTTGCATTTGTGGGTTCTACAAAACCAAGCTGGTTAAACTAACCCTGGTAATCTCTGTTACTACTCTATTACCCTAATCCAATCCTGTTTTCTTACATTTTCGCAATTCACTACTCTGGCCAACTTAGTATATATAATTATATATATATAGGATCCTAAGTGTTTGAGTTTATATTTTTTTTCTAGTTTAGACTCCAATGTACAACTAAAAATTATGAAGTGAAACGTTTATGCATCCCTCTCATTTGCTGTTACATTTATCAATTTAACTAGGCTCAGCTGAGACTCTATTGAGGCTTTCCTATACCGATATTGGCCAGAGACCCAAGAATGTAATTCAGCAAGCTTCCAAATTATTTTAAAGAATGGTTAAGATCTCTGGAGTATCTTTTTATTTTCATTTTTCTTTTTTGAAATTAGGTTCATTGTGAGACCCTAGGTGGACTGGAGCTTACTACCTAGACCAGACTTGGTGGGAACTTGCCCCATCTTCCTGCTTCTACCTCCTGAATGCTGTGATGGGAGTGGGGAGGGGCACCAGCTTGGCTTTAGGTTATCTTTAATTCAAGAATATGTCACTTGTGTAAACAGTTGTACCTCAATACAAGGTGATGAGGCATTTGTTCCTGGACCTCAGCAGATACATAAACCTACAAATGTTCAAGTCCCTTATCTAAAAAGGCTTAGCGTTTGCAAATAACCTATGCACATCCTCACTTTAAATTCTCTTAGATTACTTATGCCTAACATAATGGTGTTACACTCTGTTGTTCAAAAGAATAGTAAGATTTGGAGAGAGAGGGAGAGAGAGAGAGAGAGAGAGAGAGAGAGGGAGAGGGAGAGAGAGAGAGAGGGAGAGAGGGAGTGGGAGAGTGAGAGGGAGAGAGAGAAGCCAGGGTGACTCTCCACCTCTCCTCCTGGCTTATGGGCCAGCCAGCCTGCCCAACACAGCGGTGAACAATAAACCCTGCCTCAAAGTGGTGGAAAGAGAGGATGGATACGACAAGTTGTCCTGGTCCTCCACCTGGGCTCACGTGTGCCATACCTGAACCTCCACGTACTGGTATTACAGCAGTGCTTCTTCACCAGGCCCATAGAATACAAACAAACCTATCCCCCAAGGTGGAAGGTTCAGAACAGGTGCGCGCTGAGGCTGGTTGTGAAGACCAAGGCACACGTGTTTTACGACGCCCTTCTTTCGAGGGAGCCCTGAGCCCACGTCTTCCTGAGCGGGGGTAGGGTCAGAAGTTAGGTGGTGAGACTCAATCACCATGAACTCTAACTGAACGTCTCCCAGTCCCAGGCTAACTGCTCCGGAACTACGTTAAATATGCAGATTCTCGGGGCTCACAGCGCGTCAGTTTAGACGCTTCTTAAAAGATCCCGGAACCGACGCCGGAGCACTTTGCCCACAACAAAAATGTCTCCTCAACGACTTCATCCGTCTCACCGCTTCCGCGCATACACGAAACTTCCGCCCTTCTATATCACGTGATCACGCACCCGCTTCCGCTACGGCTCCCGGCAGGGGCCATACCAAGCCGTTCCCGCGTCCGTCCCGGCCCTTCGCGGCCGCTCCGCCGCCGCTTTGCCCCGGCGCCTCGGTGCGCTCGGCTAACGGCCCGAGAGAGCTCCCACCGCCACCGGAGCGAGCGCCCCGGGCCCTCCGGCGGGGCCCGAGGTGAGTGCGCGTCTCCCCGAGCCCGGGGCTCCGGGTCCCCGGGGCTGGCGCCGCGGCCGGGCGTCCCCGGGGCCCGAGGCCCCTTCGCCGCCGTGCTGTGTGGTCGGGGAAAAATCGGATTTTCCTGCTACTAGTTGTGGGTGTGGGGACCGGGAGGAGTCCCGTGAGCTCGGTCGCCGGCCCTCCTTCTCCGGTCCGCATGCTTGACCTTGAACTTGTGCGTGAAAGTAAGGTTTTCCGACGGGTCTGTCGGAGGCCCGGGTTCCCTGAAGCATCCTTCCACCTTATTATTATTATTATTATTATTATTATTATTATTATTATTATTTTGTTTTTTTTTGAGGTTCCACCTTGCTTTAAAAGCAAGACAGCCCCTAACTTCTTTGCAAAACACGGCTTTGTGTTTCTTCATTGGCGTGTTAGTTTTTTTTTTAATTGCAGAAAAAAATAATAAAGCTTGTGCCAAATATTGGACCTATGGTATGCAAGCCTCTCTCTGGGAGACTTTGCATGATGGTGAAAAACCTTTGCTTCGGCCTCAATGCTATTGGCTAATGAGATCCCCAAAGAAAAACCCTCAGGGAAATTAAGAGGATTTAATTGTACTTAGTATTCTTCCCATACTATCACATTGTCAGAGGACGAACTCAAAGGCTTATGAGTTGGGATATCTTTAGCGTTAATTTCAGTGATATTTCTGAATAGAAGCTTTTTACTAACTTTCTGCTCTTCTTCCCAAAGGAAATTGGGGGTTGTCTCTCTTCCTGTCTGATAGAGCTGCCTCATTGTAGGGTTACAAAGTTTAGCTGTTTTACAATTTTTGTAGTTAATTAATAGATATTTTTCAAAAGTTTCAATGACTTTCTAAAACATTCTCAATAACCATGATCAATGCAGCCTTTTTTTTTTTTTTTTTGATGTGTCCATTCCTTTCACTATATTTCCTTGGAAAGAGGCCTGAAACGGGTGACCTAGATTTAAAACAAAAAACACAAAAACTTTGAACTAGGGCCGCACAGTGAATGTTTAAAACATGGGGTAGGTTTTGTTGTTTGCTTTATAATTGGAGAACTATACAAATCTTTGCTACCACAATTAATTTCAAAAATATTTTTATTTATTTATTTGAAAGCAGAGACAAATAGGAGAGAGACAGAATGGCTGCTCCTGGGCTTTCAACCACCACAAAAAAACTCCAGATGCATGCGCCACTTTGTGCATCTGGCTTTATGTGGGTACTGGGGAATCAAACCTGGGTTGTTGGGCTTTTCAGGCAAGCGCCTTATCTGCTCTAGAAAGTTGGTCTTGAATTATTGTGCTCCCCATGGATAAGTGGGATGAGAGCTTTTTGTAATAGTTACAAGTTTTCTTTCTCTCGCTTTATTAGTATACATTCATTGGACAAAATGCTGGGTTTCATTATGACAGTTTCATCGATGTAGATCATGTTCTTTGCATATATCCACACTCTCCCTTTACCCTCTCTCCTCTCCCATCCCTCTAGTCTCTTCCTTTTCCCACATAGTCCTCAGTTCCTTGTCTACCTTTGAGTCTCATTTGCCTGTCTGTCTGTTGCAATTATTTTATTAAACTTAAGTCGTTCACCTGTAGGAGAAGTTGTCTTTTCAGTGTCCACTTTTATGTTCTTAGTCTTAGTTTGAGTCTTTAAAACTCAAAAATCTTGGGCTGGAGAGATGGCTCAGTGGTGGAAGGTGCTTGCTTGCAAAGCCTGACTGCTTGTGTTTGATTCCCCAGTACCTATGTAAAGCCAGATGCACAATGTAGCACATGTGTCTAGAGATGGTTTATAGTGGCAGGAGGCCTTGGTGTGCCCATACTCTTTCTGTCTGTCCCCCCCCTCAAATAAATATATTTTTTAAATCCTCATAAGAAAAGATATTGCTATGGAGTGAAATTATAAGGTGATAAGATCCTTGAGATGTGCCACTGGAAACCCAAGACTGAAATGAGCCGGGCAGAGTGGCGTCAGGGTGCCTGTGAGCCCAGTACTCTGGAGCTGAGGAGGGAGGATCAGGAGTTCAAGAAGGCCAGTCTGCAATGAAATGCAGTGAAAAAACTGTGGGAACCGACACATTTCAAGAAGATAACATGGTTCTAGCAACTTGCATACCTTTCTAAACCTCTTTTTATTTATTATTTATTTTCAGGCAGGGTCTCACTTTATCCTAGACTGACCTTGAACTCCTTCTGTATGTAGCCCAGACTGTTTTGAACTCACAGCCATCCTCCTCATCAGCCTGCTAAGCACTGATAATATAAGCATGAACCACTTTGCCTACCTGGCTCCTTTCCAGCTTTTACTACACTTTGGATATTAAAGTATCCTAAAGTTATCTCATTTCAAATGCTGTACAGAAGTTGATCATGGAGGTCGCCTGTGAGGCCCTGGATGGTTGAAGATAAGTTTGGGTGGGACGTTTCATGTTCTCTCTGTGCACAGCCCAGGCTACAGCCTTCTGAGCACTTGTCTGACTGTGCGCAGCCCTGTCTCCATGTTCTGATGCGGTTGGAGCACGGTTCATCCTTAGTACCAGTTCACTTTTAACACATTTAAAGTGTATGAAATTTTCCTTAACATTATTAATTTATGTTTATGCATGTATTAGCTTAATATAAGCAAATTTTTATTTGCCAGTTTTTGAAATCAAAATTTGTTTTAGTCTTGAGTTATCTAATGAGGAAATCATAGGACCCTGTCTGTGAGATTAAAACTGGTGGCAAGCTTAAGTTTTATTTTATCCTCTTTAATTATTTTCTTAGCCTAAAGTTGTATATTATTGTCACTTATAATTTGGAGAACTTCCGACTAAATCTTCTTATTGGTGTCACCTAGTTTCTCAGTCAGCCCCTGTGTCCTCCCGCAGGGACAGAAGGGCTCTGCATCCAGCACGTGTACACTGAAGCATGTTCCAGGATTTACTATGAAGCACAGAAGCAGATAGTGCCAAGTTGCAAGAAGCCGTGATTGGTTCACATTTGTAGGTACCATTTTCTCTCTGGCTCTGTTGTCTTAGTCTCTAAGTCATCTGCATGCCAATTCGTCCAGTGCCGAGATGGGAGCAAAGAAAGTGGGGAGCTGGTGAGCATCCATAGTCAAGGTAGCTGCCAGAACTCTTGCCACCTCCCGAGTGGAGTTGACGGCCTGAGCACATCTCTTCCACCAGCTTAAAAATATCCAAGCTAAGACTAGCACTTACTTACATGCTCTTCAAATTTGGATTCCCTTAACAGTATCTTTTGCTAAAAACAGTGTAATTTGGCCTTTACAGTTTATTTCCTTTGAAAGAAACCATTACTTTATACATCAGGTTTTTAGGCCACCTCAAATACTTCCGACTGAAGTATGCTTCTTTGTATGTAATCTAAAAGAGAAAAAAAAATCTCTTTTAAAATATGATTACGGAAACTTTCTGGTAGTTTTTATTTACTTAAATTACTGTGTATATAGATGTGCTGTAGCTTTTCTCTATCCTATTTGAAGATGAAACAGTGACTATGCTCAAAACTGTCTTTTTGATTTTTGAGGTACTTTGAGATAAATGTCTTATGGAGAGATGTGAAAATGGGTTTCTCAGATCAAGTCCCATTTTAAGCATTTACTTTTATTCATAGTTTTCTTACAAAGTGATTGTTGAAATACTGATTTTTATTCTTTTTTCTTTACAGCTGGAAAAGCAGTGTCCGTGTTGTTATGTACACCTCCAAAAAAAGTTGAGATCTGTAGGGGAATTGTTTGTAAAGTAAACTGAACTCCAGGGTAGCAGTATTTTCATAGCTATTGTAGACGTGTGTTACTGTTCTAAAATGAGTAAGAGAACAAGCAGTGGCAGCCCGCTAGGAAGGTCAGTGTGCTTGTTTCAGTTGAGCTGGTGTTGTAGGGCTGAGAGCCAGTGGCTTTAAAGCTTGCTGCCATGCTCTGTATGCTTTCTTAGCATTTTTGGTTTGGGGCAATATTCTTTCCACTCCATTTCCCTGGAATCATGCATTCTTTATCAATTAAGGTTACTCAATGCATCTGTACTGTTTTTCCCCCCAAAGGGCATTTGATACTTTGCAAAACTGTACATGTAAATATGATATTAAATAAGTTAATAATGTAAACGTTTAATCTCTCAAAAATGAATGCATACATTAAGGTTTTATTGATATAAATTATGTGTTTAGCATTCATGACCTCTCAGTAGACACATGTACGTGCAACAAGATCTGATTTGCATTATGTGATTTTAGGGGCCTGTAGCTTCTTTTTTAGTAAATTGAGCATTAACCTTATTTAACCTTTGGACTCTGGTTTTCATTTGAAAATTTTTATTTCACGCATGATGGCTACTTCTAATTTTATTTTCATAAGTCCAAACAACTTTCTCCCAAATAGGATTTATTTTTTTCTTTGCAGTTTTGGAGATTAAACTAAGGGCTTCTTGCATGCTAAAAAAGTGCTGTAGTACTGAACCCTCAGCCCTCTGATGAAGAAGTTTTCATTCAAATTTTATTTCAGGCACTTTTGAGCTAGAAGGAGCATGCTTACTTATGTATACAGAGGGTGAATATATATGTGAGCACAAATTGTATTGTGGTTATATAGGAATTTTAGAACTCTATTCCTAATCTATATTCTCAAGGTTCATTTTCAGCTGCGAAGTAAGAAGGTATTATGTTGAGGAAAGTATCTTCTTCAGTCTTTATTTTTTCTTTGCGTGCATTTAGTATTTCATATGAGAAGTTTCCTTTTGCTCTTCTGTGTCTTTGGGCATCACAGATAGAGGAGACTGACAGGCTAACCTCCAGTCATTTCTGTCTTAACATTTTTCTCCTCCAGGGTGAGTGGGGCAGCTTTTCCTTCTCCAACCGCTTCTGAGATGGCAGAAATTAGTCGAATTCAGTATGAAATGGAATACACCGAAGGTATTAGCCAGCGAATGAGGGTTCCAGAAAAATTAAAAGTAGCACCACCAAATGCTGACCTGGAACAGGGCTTCCAGGAAGGAGTTCCGAATGCCAGCGTGATAATGCAGGTTCCCGAGAGGATTGTTGTCGCAGGTATTTCACCTCTGCTTAGAACGCTGCCAGGCAGATCTGTGTTTTATTCTTTTATGAAATGTTTTGAGTTTTTCAAAATGTTTACAGAAAAAGAGTAAAGAAATGCAACTTGAGGCTGTGAAGATGGCTCAGCAGTCAAAGGTACTTGCTGGCAAACCCTATAGGCCAGGTTCAATTCCAAAGCCACCACATAAACCAGACAAACAATGACTCAAGCCTCTGGTGTTTGATTGCAGCTGCCAGAGGCCCTGGTGCATCCATGCACACACACTCATACACACAAATAAATAATTTATTTAAAAAAGAAATGCAACCTTATGTTCACAAAATTTCTTTTCACTTGATGAGTCTGAATTTCTGTGCTTGTTTTTTTTTTGAAGCAGGCTGTCTGTCACTCTAGCCTAGGATGACCTAGAATTCAGTTGGTAGCCCAGGCTGGCCTGAAACTCATAGCCATCCTCCTCTCTCAACCTCCTGTGTGCTGGGATTAAAGACATGTGCCACCACACCTTGCTGCCAATATTTAAAAAATAATTCAACTAATTCCTAAGGTTTTACAAACTTAAAATTTATGCATTTTTTGGTATGCATTTGAGTTTTACAAATGTATGCGACCATGTATCTACCATAGTCCAGAGACAGAACTTTTTTTGTTTGTTTTTCAGGGTAGGGTTTCACTCTAGCCCAGGCTGACCTGGAATTTACTATGTAGTCTCATGGTGGCCTTGAACTTTCTGTAGTCCTCCTACCTCTGCCTCCCAAGTGTTGGGATTAAAGGCATGTGCAACCATGCCCAGCCAGATACAGAATATTTTTGTCACCCCTTCTCTGTTTGTCCCAGTGCTTCATCTCTAAGCAACTATAACCTTCTTTCTATAACCTGAAATTAGATTTGTCTTTCCTAAAGTTTCCTATAAATGAAGTCATGGAATATTTATTACTTCTCTGGCTTCTTTTGCCAAGTTTCCTCTCCCACCTCCACGCACACACACTGACCTTGAATAAGCTATGTAGCCCAGGCAGGCCTTCTGCTTAGGTCTTCCTGAGTCAGCCTTCCAAGTAGCCTATCCTAACAGGCCCCTCTCATTTGTTTGTTTGTTTATTTACATGTGTATGTATAGGTGCATGTGAAGACCAGAGGTTGACATCAAGTGACTCTCTTAATCACTCTCCCATCTTTTTTTGTACAAGGCCTCTCACTGAATCTGGAGCTCACCAATTTGGCTAGACTAGTTCACCAGTGAGCCCCAGGGTACTAGCTCTCCCTTTTCAGTGCTGGATCTACAAATACATACCAGCACACCCAACACAGAGGCAGGGATCCAAATGAAGGTCCTCATGCGTGCACAGCAAGCGCTGTACCCACTGAGCCAGCTCCCCAACCCTACTTTTTCTTTCTTGAGATCCTGCCACTGCCTCCTGAATAGTATATTTACAACCATGTGCCACCATGCCTGGCTGGTGTAATGTTTTCCAGATTCATCCACATTGTTATATGTATCATGAGTTTATTCCTTTTAATTACTGAGTGGTGTTCTTAGTGGGTTCATTATAATCTGTCTATTCTTCCATAAGATGGATGGACATGTGTTGTTTCCTTGAGGAACAAAGCTCACATGAATATTTATGTACAGATCATTATGAGGACATGTATCTTATTTCTACAAGTGAAGTGGCTGGGCTATTAAGTTATATTAAACTTTTCTCTGCTGCTGACAATCTGTTTTCTAGATTGTACCAGATGCCATTTCTTTTTTTTCTTAAAGTATATAAATCGAGAATTTAATACTTAAATATCTTTCAAAAGCAAAATGAAATAAAATATAAGAGATTGTAACAATATTAGACCAATAGTACAAAATATTGGAATGCATCTTTTATATAAAAGAAAATAACTTCACATGAATAAATGAAAATCTCCAAAGATTTTAATTTATATTTGTGATTATCTTGTCTTTAATCTTCTTAAAAGATAATTGTAATTTCAATTTTTTTATTGTCCACAATGAGTTACATTATTTAATGGGCAAACAATGAGTTGTTATCCCCAGTTCCCCAATGCCCCTCTTCCCTATCCCATTAGCTGGGTATCCTCTTCCATGGGCAGTCTGGATCAGTCCTTGGGGCTGGGGACCAGATGCCATTTCTGTCAATGACATTTGAGGGTTTTAGTTTCTCCACATCCTTGCTAATGGTGTCTATTGTTAGAATTTTTAATTTAGTCATCTGACTAGTATATGTGGCATTTTCCTGTGATTTTTCATAATATTTCTCTGCTTAATAATTTTGAACGTCTGCATATTTGGTTTTTGGTTATTTGCTTATCTCCTTTTGAAACACCTACTCAAACTTGTTTTGCTGTTTAAAAATTTGGGTGTTCTTTATATATCTAGATAACATTGTTGCTTGGGGTTCTTTTTTTATATGTATGCCTTGTATAATTTCTTTCTATACCATTGTGTTAAATATTAATGAAATATATCGTGTGCTGAAAGCATAGTTTTAAAGAAACTGTCACTGTCAGGTAGGTTAGAATA
Organism: Zapus hudsonius; assembly: GCA_004024765.1. Classification (NCBI taxonomy): domain Eukaryota; kingdom Metazoa; phylum Chordata; class Mammalia; order Rodentia; family Dipodidae; genus Zapus; species Zapus hudsonius. Next base: position 21,470 of record PVHP010001981.1, on the reverse strand, counting down.
TAAAACAGGGAGGATAAAAACATTTTTATAAAGCTACTACCTTCTAAAAACATTCTCCTTTCTTTTTTAAAATTTTCTCCTAGGAAATAATGAAGATGATTCATTTTCAAGACCAGCAGATCTTGACCTTATTCAGTCAACTCCCTTTAAACCCCTGGCACTCAAAACACCACCTCGTGTGCTTACACTCAGTGAAAGACCACTGGATTTCCTGGATTTGGAAAGGCCTCCTCCAACCCCTCAAAATGAAGAAGTAAGTAGAGTTTTAACATCAGTTATATTTAAAAAAACAAAGACAAAATTGAAGGTGAGGAGTTGAGAGGCTGTGAATTATATCATTAGCCATGTATAATGAATGATTGCCATGTGGAACAATGATTACTATCTATTTATTTTCCATTCTCCAAATAAAGTATTATGCTTTTTGAAAAATGTAACTATTACATGTCAGGAAAGTGAAAATCTTGAGGGAAGTATTGCTGACATTTGTGTAGACAGAAAGGAAGAACTTTTATGACTGTCTAAAGTGATACAGAGAAAGGCTGGAAGTTTTGTTTTGTTTTTGCAGTGCTGGGGATTAAACCCAGGGCCTTGAACATGCCAGGCAAGTGCTTTACCACTGCATCCCCAGCCAAGGAAGCTTTGTAATCAGAGAAAATTAATGCATCTTTTCTTATAAAATCATTCTGGCAACAGAGCTAAGAAAAGCCCTTTCTCCATTACTACCTATTCTTGCTAGTTGAGGAGAGGGTTCTGCTGAGTGAGCTGCTAAAGCACAGGTGACAGTAATGTCCCCTTTGACCAGAACTTGGCAGTGTGGACTGGGAGTGGTCGCATTAGAGTAAAAATCTTGCCTCTGCTGGTGACTCAAGACCAGTCTTTTGAAGCTTCTTAAACACAGTGTGCAAACATACAATTTTATTAAAATTGGTACTCCTCTGTCTGGTTTCATTTTTCATGTCGTCTTTTCCAGAGGGTTAAGCATTCATATAAAGTAGGGCAGTTCAGTTGTCTGCTGCCAGGTGCTGCTGCCTGTCTAGCTTCTCTGTCTGTAGGTAGCTGAGGTAATAATGTGTTTATATGTGCCTGTTCACACATCCTTCATGCATGCCTAGTGCAAAGCACTAGACTTGAATGTTTGTGTGACAAGAAGTCACCAAGGTACTTGTAATATTGTACTTACTTTACAACTACTTTTGAACTCTCTGTAAGACACTGTACAATAAGAGTGACACTTAGTCCCTGCGCTCTGGACACTTACTGTCTGCCTAGTCCCAGCAGGTCAGTGTTATGAGTGAGGAGAAAACATTGACACACACAGAAACTGTAACGTTTGCTTACTTTGCTTTTTGCATATGTATGTGGTGTGTGTATATGTATGTTCTTACGTGTTTGGATGTACATCTGTGTACTTGCACATGGAAAGCCAGAGAACAACTTCTTCAGGATGTTAGCCACAGGAAAGCCATCTACCTGTTTTTGGGAGAGGGCATTTCATTGGTCTGGGGCTCACTAATTAGGCTAGACTGGCTAGCCAGATAACTACCATGCTCCCCCTGCTTCCACCTCTCCAGCGCTGGGATCATAAGCTTGTGCTACCACGTCCAACATTTTACATGGGTAGTTCCTCATGCTTATGAGGCAAGCACTTTACCAAGAGCCATCTCCCTAGCTTCCAAAGTTCTTTAGTAACAGAACAATGAAAGTCATGAGGATGGCTGCACAGAGCAAAAGGTACTGCAGCATACTTGCTGTAGAGGCCCAGGTCCTATGTCCTCATAGTTTCTAACGTAAATTATAACCATGAAAGGTATTGTCTTACAGTAAAGGCTCTGCTGGTCATTGGACTTTGGTTTTGTTTTGATGTTTTTGCTCCCCCTAACTAGTTTAGACACTTGCTTCCCAGTGTCCCAGTGCAAATAACTGATTAAAGCAATTTAAGTACTTTCCTAGATGATTGCTTAAAGACAGAATGATCTGGAAGGAACAAAATCAGTTGGTCTGTGTGGATGTCCTCCAGTAGATTCAAGAGTTATTAAAGTTTTTCTCCAGCTGCCTGGCTGGAGGGTGTCACCTTGGCCTGGCCTCCTAGGCTTCAGCCCTAAGATGTTTCTGGGGTGGTTCTGGGATTCCAGCTATATATATATATATATATATGTGCAAAGAGCAGTCTGAGCTCAAGCCTGGAGTTCTGTTTGCAAGTTAAGAGTTTTGAGTGTGCTTGCTTGAGGTGCTTTTGAGGGATTCCTCTCTCTGCTTGGACCTGTGAAATGGGGCCAACCTCTTTGGCCATTCTTGAACTTTCCCTGGATCTGTTACTTCAATAAATACTTTCCTCCCTAAACTGTGCCTGGTTTGGAATTCATACCTGCAGTGTATGTGGCTGACTACAACAGCCTGCATAAACCTTGACCTGATTTTGGAAGAGAAGAACAAAGGCAATGAATGTTTTCAGAAAGGGAACTTATTCCAAGTTAAGCAAGCTTTAGACAGAAGCTGTCAGATGGCATCTGCCAGATGCCACATTCTATGTGAGTTGCATACAAAGTATAGAGCCAGAACTCCAGCATCAGGTGGAATCATACCTAGCTTCAACTAGCCTCATTGTGCCTTATGCTTGGAAAGCAACAGTCCTATAGGCTGAGGCTAACACAAAAGCCATGGATGTACATTAGAAAGCATAAAACTAAGCAGTCCTCCTGTAAGGAAGCAGCAGAGTGGAGGCTGTCCGTGCCTGAGGTGCACCAGAGTTCAGTTGATAGAGTTGTAACGGGGGAGCTGGGGATTAGAACTTAGATAATACCCAGCAAATTCTAATGCACCTCAGAATTTAAGGATTACCAGAATTTTTGTCTACAAAGTTAAAGAATTAAAATTATAGAAAACCAGAGGATAAGGTATAGTGGGAGACTTTATTTAAAGGAAAATGGGGAGTTAAAGAGTTCTCGAGACACCAATGTGGGGAGAATACGTAGGAGAGATTTTTTTTTAATCTTAAATATATATTTATTGTCCATAATGTGTTACATTATTCAGTGGGCAAACAATGAGTTGTTATCCCCAATTCCCCAATGCCCCCCCTCCCCATCCCCAATCAGCTGGATATCCTTCTCTGTGTACCATCTGGATCAGTCCTTGTGGCAGGGGGCCCTGGATAGCCTAGTACTCAGCCCGGACCTCCTGGCTCAAGTGTGTTGTTGCTGTAGGGTGCCATGCCTCTGGATAGTCTCCCCCACCATGGCTCTTACAATCTTTCCGCCCGTGGGAGAGATTTTAACAAAATCTATGCTGTTTAGCTAAACAAGCAGGAAAAGAAAAGATCATGAGAAGGAAAGGTTCATGTGGGGAAGAAATCCAACCCCTCATCTCAGCCATTAGGCTGTAGTGTGGAGCTGGGGAGACCTTACCTACGTCCTTCTGCTAGGTCATGTGGAGGGAAGAGAGAGAATTATCTGTTCAGTGAGTATTTCCTGCCCCAGGTGAGCAGAGAGACAGGTGGTTTCATTCATACCTGGCCAGTCAGTTATAGTGCCTAGGTTTGAGCTCTATCTAGACACATCCCACTCAAGGGGAGGGATCTATAGAGCTTGTCTGAAACTGTCACAGTCATTTGGGGTGAGAAGCAGATGGCCATAGCTCACTGAAGGGTATCAGACCACTCAGCTCACTACCTAATGCACGTACGGAAGACCCCCAGGCTCTCGGTGAATCCTTAAACCATGTCGTACAGAAGCTCAAAATCCAGACCCCAGTGGATATGAAATCTCATCACCTTTCAATGGAAATTTGTATCGACCTCTTCTCACCTGTGGAAAGAGGAACTGGGAATGAGATGAGCAGAAAAGAGAAAAAGTCTCTTAGTCACATCCAAACTGCAGGCCACACACAGGTTGGAGAAAGCAGGGAATGCAGCCCCACATAAACAACATTCTCAAAAGTTTTTTTTTATTTTATATATTTTGTAACTCGACACAGTTCTTGAGTGTGAACTTTGTACATAACAATGCCATGTGATGTCAAAAGATTGGACATACCTGGTGAGGAGAAGAGGAAAAAGAGAACAGCTTTGTTGTTACTGCGCACATGTGCCTGTGGCTGCTTCACTGGTGTGGACTCCCTCTTCGTTCAGTGACTGACTGAGCCCTTCTTGACATAGGCAAGGGCTCTTCCCTGTGCCTCATGGTTCCATGCTGCTTTCCCGCAGCCTGAGTCACTGGCCCAGCTCTTCTCCCTAGGTTTGCTGTCTGAATGTGGACTTGAGCGTGTTCACACTGTTCTGTCTACATTAACTCTTACTTGCCCCTCTTCTCCAATCAAAGGCCTGTAGAAACAAGAGTGGTTCCAGGCGTGGTGGTTTGTACTAACAATCCTAGCACTTGGGAGGCTGAGACAGAGATCCTACGTTTGAGGTTTACTTAAGCTACATTGTCTTGTCTCAAAAATAAATTTTTAAAAAGGAGTATAGGGCAAATTTACAACATTTGAATAGATTCTTAAAGGAGTCATAGGTTTAACAGAAAACTAGAGGACCAGTTAAAAATGTCAAAAGGGCTTTCGCCCCTCTCCCAAATGGGCTTTTTGTACTATATGAATAATCAAATATGACTTGGTGATGAAGCACATTTTAGAGTAATATTATGCATGTGTGCAAATTTGTCTAGCACTACATAGTGTACAACTAGAAACAGAAGACCCTAACTGGGCGACAGAGTGAATTCCAGGTCAGCCTAGGTTTGAATGAGACCCTGACTCGAAAAAATAAAAATAATATAAATTAAAAAAAAAAAGAAAGCACCCACAACTCTAGTGGGCAGGAAGGCAGATACTAGTTGGATTCTTATGAACCAACCCAGGACTGTTCAGTATGCATGGGAGTGGGAAATTCTTCATGTTTTTGGATTAACTTTAAAGGGCTCTGGGAAGGAGGTTCCAGACTGACTTGTTTTCAGACAGAGCCTCTCTCCAGCACTGGGTCATTTGTTTGCCTTGTGTTGTGTTCCTGTGCTGTTTTCATTAGCCTGAAACGCTTGTCTGTACTAAATAGGGAAAGACTGTTCTCATTCATTTTTCCCTAAACAGAAATATATCACATCTGCTTACCATTATATTCTCTTCCCATTAGGTATTATAAATAATTTAGAAATAAGTATGGGGAAGACTGGGTATAATAAACCATTTTACCTACATTGCATGGACATGCCATGGTTTTTGTATCAAAGGAGTCCTAGAACCCATCCATGAAGATTTAGAGGACAGTTGGACCAACCTAGATTGATGCTTAGTTGAAAAGAAACTAGAGTAGCTTTACTCAGAGGTAACCAGGCATTTCTAAGTTTATTTGCATCATAATTATTTAAAAGTAAGCTGGCATTCTAAGCTTCTCTGCCTTATGTAATCAATATGAGTTTTAAAGACAAGTCTCATTTGTTCCTAATACAGTGCCTTGCTTCTTGGTCGCTATTCTTGCCTGCTTCTCATTTGTGTGAATAGTCTTGGGCTGAGGTTGTTTTGCTGCTAAATAGCTACTAGACTACTGAGAATATTTTCTATTCCCTTTCCTTTCTTTGTGCCTTAACAGATCCGTGCAGTTGGCAGGCTAAAAAGAGAGCGCTCTATGAGTGAAAATGCTGTTCGCCCAAACGGACAGCTGGTCAGAAATGATTCTATGTGAGTAGAGCCACTAAGCATTGCATCTTCTTTATACACTTTATATCTTTTTCTAAATAATTCTCACAGGTTTTAAATGTTCTACATTGACATATGCTTTATAGTCATAAAATCTGACCATTTTGTTAGTTTTAATGTTCCTCCTCCATGGGTCTGATACTTTTACATAAATAAGTATTCTTCTTATTGATTTTTTTTCTGGTCAATTTCCATGAACTCATTAGGAACCCTCTGGCATCAAGTGTCATGTTAGCTTCTCTTAGAGCTTAGAGAGCATCAGGAAGTGATCAGGAAGGAGCTTGCAAATCTAAATAAAAGCAAATATATTATTTTGTATTTATAGAATATTAGGTTCTAGTTTAGACTTGGCTATTGAGGACAGGTGTACAGAATGGACTTTAACGAGATCATGGGCTTTAGTAGTTGGGAGAGAAAGAAGACTGATGTATTTTTGTTCTTACCTTAAAAGAAGTGTTTTTATCACCATTTCCAACTAATCAGTGAAGTTGCGGCTTCAATGTAAATTTTTGCTTGCTTTGTTGAAATTCCACTTGTTGAAATTCTTGAGTGTTAGGTACAAGAAAGAACTATGACAGCCTTAATTGCTGGGAGAATCTTCAGGTGTCTCCCAAGGTAGTTGCAGTTACTATGTAAGGCTATATAACAAGAAATTAAAATAAAATGAATATATATCTCCTCCAGGAAAGACTTGTCTGAAAGGCTTAAACATTAATAATGCCTTTTTTTATGATTCAGTGTGTTTTCCTGAAGGTATCTAGTTGGAAAATATGATGTCAACAGATTAATGAAATTTGTTGTTTTAGAATATTTTCAAATAATGCAGCCAGTAAAAAAAAAAAAACTACATAATTTATGGCTAAGTTAAATATGCCTAGAAGTTTTAGTTGTTTTCTACTTGCAACATGCATTTTTTAAGGAAGCAAACATTTCTAGTAAGGTTTTTTTCCATATAAAGATGTTACTTACCATGTAGGTCCTTTACTTTGACATTGCACATTAATAACCCTAACCTTTGAACAGAGTATATATTGTTGGTGGCTGAGTTTAGCAGAAGATGAAGAAAAGGCTTTCTATGTAAGTTCCTCACAATGTAAAACATTAGTAGCTAACTATTTGATTTCCTTGTTTCTTTTAATTTGGCTTCATGGGATTTTCTAGATGTTTAATGAAACTGAAAATCTTTATGTTAATAATGAAAGTTTGCAATTGTTAATTTTATAATTTATTGAATTCATTTTAATGGTTTTCTATGTTTTATTACTCTTAGAAATTTGGTATAATTAGCATATAATGGATATTGTTAAGGTGGTTAGGAAGAAACTATTATACAGCTATAGTTTCCATCTGCTGTAGTAATTGTTAAACTCCAGTTGCCTTTACTTGTTTTATGGTGGTGCATTACTTACACATCATTATGCATGAATCTTTGCTGCCCCCATATCGTTTTATGCTGTGGCTCTTGAGAAGTGCACATGAGCAGGAGCATTGGCCTTTGTTTTTTTTTAATTTCTCTGAAGAGGCAATAGGATTGGTTATTGCCACCTGCTGGCACAAAAATGAATTCTGACAATAGAATCTTCTAGCTTTTTCTTTGTTACAAAAGCTGAATATGTAAAAGAAGCATAATTATTATTTAAGGTGGCACAGATCAGATTCTGCCCCAAGAAATAAAATTTCAAGGTTCCAGGCATCGATTTCTGCACCGGAGTACTACACGTAAGATTTTATCTGCTCTACTTTTCCGAGTAGGAGTTGCTTTAATTTTACAGGCTAATGTTAATACTAATCTGGTTTGCTGCATAATTAGCGTATAGTACCTAATTCTCTTTCTACTTGGCTTTTCAATACTTTCCTTTCAGGACTTCTCAAACTGTTACCACATGCTTTATTAGAAATAAAAAAGGTCAGCTAAAGTGTTTTATGGTTTGGGGTGTTGGTGAAAGGAAAAGAGGTAGTGTCCATGTGTAAGGACCAAGCATCCTTTTCCATTTTCTTTATTTTGCTCTGGTTGGCCTGCTGGCTCTCTGCGGATGCTGCATGTGTCAGTAATCCGCACTGGTTGTTACACGCCAGCATACCACTTATTTTCTTTTGATCCAGAGGAAAATAGTCATGTTTGTCACTGAAATTGTTTTCCCCAGTTCTTTATCCATAGATTGAAATAATGTTGTCTATTTTGAGATCACTAAACCTGTGTTTTCTATAAGTATGACAAAACAAGGTGTGAAAATGACAGACCTCTCACCAAGGGGAGACATTTTGATATGTAATATCAAAATATAATAGCAGGGTTGGGGGCATAGCTCAGTGGTCAGGCATCCTCCTTCCTTAGCATGGTGTTTAAACATTAACAGTGAATGTCATTTGTAACAGAAGAAATCACACTAGTGACCAGTGTACCTTATTCTCATTCTGATTCTGTTATTGGGCCTCTAAGAGCTGCTATGTTGCCTCAGGTAGTGGCAGCAAATCAAAGTTTTCTGTTTAAATCTCTGAGAGAAATTAAACCTAGTTTATGTTTCAGAGAAACTTTTTCTCTTTTTGTCATGTTTACCACTTTTTGAAAGAGGCTGATCCCTCACATCACAGTTTGAGAAAAATTATTCCTATGGAAGTCCATCAAGAGAGCCACTTGACTTTGAACTTACCTTTTAATGAGTTATGCCAAATAAATTCTAACTTAGATTTTAGTTCTGCATTGTCCAGTAAAAATTTATGAAAGCATGAGCTAGAGCTGTTACTAATGAAATAACATGATAAGCATGAGTGTTTCATAATTTTTAATCTTTTATTTAACAAAGTAAACTTGAGATTTTGCTGTTTTATAACATTACTAGGATCAATTTGTCATCAGTATATTTTATTACTTGTGGTGTGATATTTAAGTAATCTCAGTGCCTTTGCATTATTTATTTTTATTGACTATAGTTGATTTTCTAAAATTAATAGAAATGAGCAACAACTAAAAATCATTATACCTCAGTTGGGTTAAGTGTACAGAGATGAAATCCAACTCTGAAATCACCATATTCCTCCACAGTTGATACCAAGAAGGACATTCTGACATTGGTGTCAGATGGTAAAAATTTAGTTTTTCTTGTTCTTTTTTCTCTCTCACCTTTGTTGGTAGAAAGACTTATGGGACTATCCAAAGCTCAAAAAATTATTTAATTATTGTTTGAATTATATATAATAATTTGAATTATACATAATAATTCTTAATTTCTAATTAAGGTAATTTTGGCTGTCTTACAATATAATTCATCAATTTCCTACCAAGCCGGGGAGACAGCTCATTCAATAAAGTGTTTGCCACATAAGCATGGGGACCTGAGGTCAGATCACCAGAACCTGTGTAAATACCAGGCAGATGTGATTGCACGCTGGCAATCCCAGCAGCTTTAAGGGTGGAGTAAGCAGGTCCCTAGAGCAAGCGGGCTAGCTAGATGAGCTGAACCGGTGAGCCTTGGGTTCAAATGAAAGACCCTCCCTCATGTGACATGAGGCACTTGGTAAATAAGGTAGAGAGTGACAAAGATCCCTACCTCAGCCTCTGGTCTCCACACGCATATACCTGCACATAAATGTATACACACATAAACGTTTTAATAAAACCTTAAAATACATATATGTTTATTTACTAAATATAACCCTTTTTCTGTTTGTGCTCTTTATGTAGGACCGTCATAAATGAATGGAAGCTAAATTTCTTACTAATCTTTGAAACATTACTTTCTTTTGATAAAAGAAATTGACATTAAACTTTGATTAAATAAATATTAAATAAATATTCTTATTAGTGATAAAGATTTAATTTCATGGACTGGTCATGCAGCTCAGTGGTAGAGGAATGTTAACATGTATATGTCCTTGCATTGGCCTCTAGCATGAGGGGAGGGTAGGAGAATTCTATTCTATCCTTTATCATTCTACATGAATTTTTTATTAAGATATAATTGAGGATCACCTACAATTTATTTTCTCTTTATTGCCATACTCCAATTCATATGACCATTTTCTGAATATGCCTACATTTCTCTTATAACTAGAATATAAATATCATATATATTCCATATATATATATGTATATATATATTGTTTGTTTATAAGGTAGGGTCTCGTTCTAGCCCAGGCTGACCTGGAATTCACTATGTAGTCTCAGGTTGGCCTCAAACTCATGGCAATCCTCCTACCTCTGCCTCCCAAGTGCTGGGATTCAAGGCGTGTACACAATGCCTGACTTATATTTCTTATTTATTGTATGTATTGATCTTCAGATCGTCAAGACACTGAAAGTTATTTACAAAATTATGCAGATTTTATTTCTTGAGTTTTATGGGACTCTGAAAATGAGATGATTGTAACTGTCTCTTCAAAGATGATCACTTCTTTGGTTTCTAGACTAATGCATGTTAATTTAGAAAAGATTACACAAACAAGAAGAAAAAATGGTGTGTGTGTGTGTGTGTGTGTGTGTGTGTGTGTGTGTGTGTGTGTGTGTGTTTATGCACACACGCAGAGGAACAGCCTTGGCTGTCCTTACTTCCCATCGTGTTCGAAGAAGGATCTGTCATTGTTCCCCACTGTTTGTTTGTAAGCCTCAGGAGATTCTCCTATCTACCTGCCATCTCACCATAGGCATGCTGGGATTACAGCTACTCACTGGTATCTGACTTTTTATGTGGGTTCTGAGGATCCAAACTTACTGTTGCACAGCAAATGCTTTATCCACTGGGCAATCTCCCCAGCCCCCAAATCAAGCATTTTTCATGTTTCAGTTATTCTTCAACTGCTCTGCATTTTTTGTTTCCTTTTGAACATAATCACAAGGATAAAGTTTAGTGTATTTTGTAAGTTTAGTCTAGTGTATTTTGCACATTGAGAATGCTAAACCTTCATCTAGGTCATGATTCTCTCATTGTAACAAAACTAATGTCAAATCCATATGTCACTTAAGCATCTCATCTGACACAGCTCTCTGAAAATACTGACACACAGTTTAGGTTAGGGACCTAGAGCGAAGGCTCAGTACGTAAAGGGGCTTGCTGTGCAAAGGTGAGTTGAATCCCCAGAACCCACGTGAAAGCTGGTTTCATGAGAACAGAGACAGGAGACTCTTCCATGAGCTTACAGGCCAGCTCGTCTGGCAAATGTAGTGTTGAACAACGACAATCCTCCCTCAAGCAAGGTGGAAGGTGAAGACCAGTACCTAATGGTGTCCTCTGACCTCCACGTGTCCTATGGTACACACATGGACCACCCTCACCTCCTCTGACCTCCATATGCACTATGGTGCACATGACCCACACTCACCTCCTCTGACCTCCACATGCCCTATGGTGCACATGACCCACACTGACCTCTGACCTCCACGTGTACCCTATGGTGCGCATGGCCCACACTCACAGATGAACACACACTAAAGAAAGACTTTTGGTTAGAACTGTGCAGGTTGTTTTATCAAATGTGGTTAGCTGTCAGGGAGTACAGGCATTCATCAACACATGATGCCTCTCAGCTCACACCTACACTGAGAAGGCCAGAAGCCTTCTCGCATTGCATTCCCAGACTGGGAAGTTTCCTGCTCCAGTCCTAATTATCAAACCAATGCTTTCATTACAGTTCTCCGAGGCTTTGCTTCCTGTGTACATTTTCATCACTCATTATAAACTCGGATTGCCTGGTTGACTTTGCAAAGTATTTGAAACAACATTTTTGTCAAATCATCTTAGTTCTTGAGTGTCTGTAACTAGCATACAGTGTTGTTTCTTAGAGGTTGGGTTCCTGGGTTGGAATATGCACTGCTGCACGAAGTAGAGTGCTCCTTCCCCATGCTAAGGGCTCAGCGTATCTCCAAGATCTCTCATGTTCTGTGTGTTTCATATGATGTTTAGGATTACATGATGACAAGCGGTCCATGGTAGCTGGTTTTTTTTTTTAAAAAAATAAACAACTCAATTGCTTATTAACATCTTTTGTTTGACTTTTCTTAAGGTGGAGTGAAGGGTGGGAAAAGGAAGCAAGAAAACTAAGATTAAAAACAGCTCCACTGAAGTTTTATAAAAATCTGACTGGAGTGTTTTTCTCTTCATGTGCTGTGCTTATGTAAACAGCGTGACACCATCGCCACCACAGCCTCGGGTCTGTCCTCCCCATGTGTTACCTGAAGATGGAGCTAATCTTTCCTCTGCTCGTGGCATTTTGTCGCTTATCCAGTCTTCTACTCGTAGGGCTTACCAGCAGATCTTGGATGTGCTGGATGAAAACCGCAGGTGATTGGCCATCAGTGACTTTTGCAGCTTTGTTGCATAATCATTGGCTCTTTCCTTGGTGGACTTTTGTGTTTGCACCTTCTCACTTCTTCTAAGATACAATGATTTGAATGGCTTGCTTTGCTTATTTTTTTTTAATTTGAAATTATTGTCCAAAATTCACATTTCATTAGATTCTATTTCCTTCAGTTGAGGAGAGTATTTAGTTCCTGTATACAAGAAATGTAATGCCTTTATCAAAGGCTTTACTGATCTATTCCAAGTACCTGATGCCCGTGGGTGTGTGTAAGAGGTTCTGTTGGACTGAGTGTGGGATCCTGGACTAAGCATAGCAGACGTCTTCAGTCTCAGACGTTTGGTTTATTCATTGAAACTACTGATAGGATTGAGTTCCTAAGCAGGGAGAAGAAGATGCCCCTGTTCTTAGCAGTATTGCACTTTCCTCCTCTCCTCTCAGCTGTGTTTCTCTAGGCCCATCCTAAAAACCCAGACTCTTACCTTTTTTGATAATACTGGCATTTTTCAGTAGCAGTGACCATCTTGCTTTTGAACCTCTCCAGCTGGAATCATTAGTACTGTGCTTCAAGTTGTTTATGTCAATAATTTTTACAATTATTTCTAATACTTTTTATTTTTGCTGTATCATATTTAAAAGATGAAATTCCAAGAGCTATTTTGGCATAATATGGGAAAGGCAAAGTCACTTTCATTGCAGCTAAGCATTTATCTTGTAGCTTCTGGGAGTCACTGTTTGAATTTTAATTAGGATTTTATTAGGTTTAATATTTACATTTTTAAGAATTTCCAATAACTTTTGCTAACCTTTCCAATAAGCCTTGTTTCTTAGAAATGGGTGTGTCTTCTGGCTTGCTTTAACAAAGTTCCTTGCCCAGTGCTTTGCATCCTCACATAGGCCCAACTCTTACACCATGTATGAGTGTGTCTCTGTGCTATTCATCATGGTTGAATCAAGGGCCTTCCTAAATCTCCCCAGGTTAACCTAATGGGATGCATTTGGGCTGAAGGACTCCATGCTACACTGTAAGGACTGTGGAGGCTTGTGGCATGGAGGGAGAATTATATATTGTCCATGTATACATATGTGTATAGATAGATTTTTTTTTTTTGGTGGCTTGTTTGTTTGTATTTCTCCAGGGGTGTATAGCTCCTTTTATGCCCTTTAAAGATTCCTAGCCTGCCTTGAGATATTTGGAAGCCATAAGAAGCAGGCACGGTTCAGAAGAGAAAGCATAGATTCAGGGAGTCAGTTCCCTCTACTGAATGGCTCCATTATGGCCTTAAGCATATTATATTCTCTAGGCCACCTTTTCCCCATCTGTTAAAAAGGTGAAGAGGCATAATATATAGCTGACCAAATTCTCTTCCTCCCGTCTATTTATAATACAAAGCTAATGGTTTTAAGTTTTTATTTAGTAGGAAATCTTTTAAAAGATAGATGAATAAAAAGTATTTGGTATTAAAAAGTAATATTTCTATATAAAGGCCTGTTTTTACCTCCTTTTAACAGATTTCTTCTCCACCAGATATCTTCTTTAACTTTCATATTACAGTAGGTCCTTAAGAGAGATTCGATTATTAGAATATGTCATGTCAAGTGCTGTTACAATAAAAACATATGGAGAAAGGTATATAGATTAACAGCCAGAGGACAAAGTTACAGTGCATTATTAATGTCCCACCTCCACCAGCACGTCTGCTGTTCTAGCGCAGTGATGATGAACTTGTAAAAATATGGATTATTTCCTCTGTCAGGGAAAAATGTCTGAAGTGCAATCAGAAATTGTATTAATATAAACTTTACATTCATTTATTATGAAAAACTGCTTGGAACTGTTAAGTGAATTTTTTTGACATTGAGATGACTTGGTAACTTTAAAATCCCTTTTCTAGAAAGCAGTTATCATATTCACCAAAATACATTTCTTAAAATTGAGAAAGTATTTGGGTGTTGTGGTTCATACATATAATCTGCAAGGCTGAGGCAGAAGAAGTGTTGAGGTGAATTTTACCAGACTGGGCTTTAGAGTGAGACATTGTCTAAAAAAGAAAGGGGGGGGAAGAGAGAGAGAGAGAGAGAGAGAGAGAGAGAGAGAGAGAGAGAGAGAGAGAGAGAGAGAGAGAGAGAGAGAGAGAGAATGAATTAAGTTCTGTGGTTCCTTTACCTCAGAGCTTCATTGGCCTCACTGAGACTTTCCTTATTGAAAAGAAACAGTACTCAGATCCCCTATTTAAATGTTGAACTATCCAAGGCGTGATCAAAATTTCAAGAGCCAACTCGGTTTTTATTCCTACCATGAAAATGCTTGGCATACTTTTTCATATATGAAATAGGAATGTGAAATTTGGATAATGTTCCACTTGCATGATTGTGAGGTAGTCCTGCTTATCAAGTTCTAAGTGTCTTTATGTTCCTTGCGCTGTCTGGCATGTTTTCTCTTCTCTCTCTTTTATTCTTGGCTGTTATGCTAATGCAATATCTTTGGTCTTAGCTGGCTGCCACATTGAATAAGATTTCAACTAGAACCATTTTTCAGAAAAAAAGAAACCAGCTTTCTGCTTGCTTCTATTACCATGGAATGATTCCAATTCGTAGTTGTTCACCCTAAGGCTAGTTTTAGGTGACACAGTGACTCTGTCCAAAGGTGCTTATGTTCTTGTTTCAACATGAAAGCCAAGTTAAATCTAGGTATACATTATAAGAGTTCATTTCCACAAGTCATTGCTACATATTTAGAAAAGTGGAATGTTGAAAATTTCCAGAGACACTGGGGAACAAGCCCAAGCACTAGGCATACTCTGTTCCCCAGGAACAATATTTAGAGTACTGTCAGGATTTAGCTCCGTGCTGGTGAGGACAGGCCCATTTCTTTGTGTTTTAGTTAGCACTGTACATGTCATTTGGAACTCAGTTTGTATGTAAGAACATTATGTAGAAATTAATAAATGACTTGGACTTCAGCTGTTTTTTCTGAGTGGCTTGTTTTTATAGTTTTTCATTAGTAGATTATGCTAGCTTTGAATGAATAAAATAAGAAACAAATGTGTGAATGATTCATATTTTTGGCAGGTAGCCCTTAAATATATAACATAGGAAACAGCAATGCAGTTGGAATTGAGACAGTAATTTTATTTGTAATTTTTATTTTTTAAAATATATTATTATTCTCAAAAAATGTATTATTCTCAGTTCCTTAATCACTCTTTTTTATTTACTGTAGCACATTGTACTTTCATAAAAAAGAAACATATATTCTGTTAATTCAAGCCACTTTTTTACCCGAAAACATCAGCATACAAGTTAATGCTGAAATTTGGTAGCCTTGGATATTCATCACTTTTTCCACTCTAATTACAATGCATATTAGTTAAATATTTAATCTATTAAATCATACTTATGGTAGGAAGTGGTACTTGAATAAAGTTTCTAACTTTGCCAAATACCTGTCTCATTTACTTTTATATTATATGTATCAATTGCCAGTGTGAGAAGACAAAATGACGTACGTTGTGAAAGGTAACTGTATTATTTTCTGGCTCTGCATTATAAAAGGGAAATCTCTGTGGTGGAATATGTTGAATGCAGCAGATTGATTTGACCATGTTAACACATATTTTACAAAACTTCAGGAAGCACAA
This sequence comes from Zapus hudsonius, assembly GCA_004024765.1. NCBI lineage: Eukaryota > Metazoa > Chordata > Mammalia > Rodentia > Dipodidae > Zapus > Zapus hudsonius. Next base: position 5,853 of record PVHP010001981.1, on the reverse strand, counting down.
AGGAATGACTTCTTTTAGGAAGTCGTTCTCATGTTTTGTAATTTAAGATGATAGTCGATTAAGTTTTCCTAATTTCACAGGCCAGATATGTTAATGAGATGAAATGAGTTTAACACCTGTCTCAGCATATGTGATTGATCAGTGTTCTTTAGCAAACATTGTCAGTTTCCTCCCCGTCACCTCCCCCACCACTACCCTCCCAAACCTCTGGACTCCTCATCCTCTAGGCTTTGAAGCCCCCATAAGCACCTATAGCTACTTTAGGACACATAGAAGCTAAACATTAAATTTTTCTTCCAAAGTTGAGTTGTCAGGAAATAGTGATTTATTTTCTACATATATGCCAGCCTCCATGGAAAATAGAGCATTTGTTAATCAAACATCTACTAGAATTACTGCCTTTATACTTATATTCTGGCAATACCCAATCAGTTACTTAGAGAAGGATATAGTCAAAATAGAATTTAATACTTCTTAAAACCCCTTACATGCATCTTCTCCCAGCATCCTCTTCGGTTAGATAATATTGCTGATTATTTTGGAGACATTTGCCCGGTTAGAGCTTTTTCTTTCTGATTTTAGCAAATTGTACTGAAAAGGTTTCAAAATTAGGAACCAGTTGTCCTTGAGCACCAAAGTATATACTGAGCCTGAATGAAAAGCCCCACAAAGTTTTCCAGTGCACCTTGGTCCTCCTGCCAGCAGCCCTGTATGTCTCCCCTGTTGTCTCAAGGTCAGACTGGTGGTTAGTCTAGATCTTCCCTGCTTCTTTTCCTCTGCTGGGCTGAAAGCTTAAGTGAGACACACACAGCTACATTAAGTTGTAAGTCCTATGTGACTGACTAGTTAAAGAAATGGGAGGGAAAGAATTATAGCAAATGGGAGTTTGTTTAAATTCATGGTTTTTGAGGTAGAGCTGTTGATACTCATGAGCAACCATGATCATGCAGGTGCGTGTGGTGCTACTAACGGTTTTTGATATGCTTTTAATCTTGCTGGATTTGGGGTTGGGTTTTCCAACTGGAAAAGGGAATTACGTTTTGAGATACAGCACCATAGAGAATTCTATGTTGGAGCTATTTTGTCATATTATTTCTTTTGATTTTTTAAATATTTTATTCATTTTCAAGCAGAGAGAGAGAGAGAGAGAGAGAGAGAGAGAGAGAGAATGCACCAGTGCCACCACCTTATGGATCTGGCTTATGTGGGTCCTGGGGAATTGAACTCGGGGCCTTAGGCACTGGAGGCAAGTGCCTTAACCACTGAGCCATCTCTCCAGCCCTCTTTTGATTTTTTTACCAATTGGAAAATACGAAAATCATAAAATGGGGAAGACACTTGAGACAAGGACTTTGAAAGTATCTGTATCTGAAATATTGTATTAAAGTATACAATATGATCCTATTTGACATTTATCTGTCTTGTTTTTGCTTTTATTTTCTTACTTCTCTGTTTCCTGACTCTGTCTTGTGCCTTCTACAAAAACCTGGCTCTAGACCTGTTTTGCGTGGTGGGTCTGCCTCCGCCACTTCTAACCCTCATCATGACAACGTCAGGTAACTTTTGAGACTTTGTAACTACTAAGGGATATACAAAGTTGATGGAGTTTGTATTTTGTTAAATACAGTTTACGTAGTAGCTGTGAGAATATTGTAGCTTTATTTAACCACTGCATCTTTCTCTTATGAATAATTCTGCTTTTCGCTGATAGCAGGAAGAGTAATCAGACTTCACTTTGACCAGCAGAGTATAAGGAAAATGTTTAATAATAATGGCTTGTTACAATATGAATATGAAGGCATTAATAGCTCATAGGAGATCGTGTGAAAACACAGAAAAAAATATAATCTTAATCTTTGTTTTATGTAATTGTTTTGATTGATGTTTGGTCCATCTAGCATTTCCTTTTTGGTTTTTTAGTTACCTATACTGTCACTTCCAGTGTCTATAAATAAATTAGGGACAGTCAGCATTGACAGCCCAGCTGTTCAGGAAGTTGGACATGTAAAATTCTTTAAACATTTTTATCATTTTTATCACTGTTGGCTTTAGTCTTGGTTTCTTATTTATTCTTATTTATTTATTCTAATTTATTTCTTATTCACACTATTATACATGTTTAGCCTGTCATGAACAGGAAGAGTTAGAATGGCATGCATACTTGTACAGGTTCATAAGGGCCAAAATTGTCACTTAATCTTCCTGTTTTTCTGGAAAAACAATAATATCTGGTTATTATTTAGGGATGATATTACTATAGTATTTTAAAGCCATTTTGGTTTATTTTAAGCAGAACTGTATTAACTTTAGCAAGGGATTTAAAACCGGCAGCATCATTTCTCCGAATCAGAAAAGAAGGCACATTCCTAAGCAGTTTCTTGTTACTAGCAGGTTCCTGTTGGTTGCCCTGGTGATCCCTGACTGCCCTACTGAGCTATTGCTTTGACCATCTTAAGTCAGTCTGTTCTAGCTTCCCCCTGGGTTTTTATTGTGTTTTTTGTTTGTCTTTTGAGGCAGGAGCTAGCCTGGGGTTTACAGCAGCACTTGTTCCAAACCTCCCAAGTGTTGGGAGTAGAGGTGTGAGCCACCACTTCTAGCTTTCTCCCATGTATTTTTTTTAAGTTTATAATCATTTCATCTTTTTGTGAAAATATTGCAGTGATTGATATAATTTAGCAAATTTTTAGGTTTTAGTTCTAATAGATAACAAGTTTTAGTTTAAATAGTTTTATAAGTTTTGTTTTAAATTAAATGGTAAGTCAAATATATACACTATATATATACATATATATATATATATATAATTTCTAAAGCCTTTTCTTTCATTTGTACTTTTGTTCGGGCTAGTTTCCTGTACCTTTGAGGCAGTTGCTGCTGCTGTTTGATCCCCTCCTCTCAGTTACTCTTCTCATATATGACCTTGGCATGGGGTTCTTATTTTGAAGATGAAATGTAGAAAAGTACCTTTGGCCCCTATTTTTTCCACTAATCATTTAATAATTCTGGGTTTTTGTTTGTTTTGTTTTTGTTTTGAGTTCTGGCACTAGGGATGGAATCCAGGGACTTGTACATGAGAAGCAAGTGCCCTACCACTAACCTATACCCTGCCCTAATAGTTCTGTTAGTATTTCAGAGAATAATTACCTCAGTTCATAAAGCCACAGTTCCAGCAGCTACTTGCTAAGTTTGTTTCTCTAGCTGATGCAATTATCCTCAGTATTTCAAGATACTTTGTTTCCAAAAAGAAGTAGTTAATATAAAAGCAAGCTAATTTAGCCGTAAAAGAAACTGAAATTTAGTCACATGGTTTTGACTTGGTTTATAGTACCAGGCCTGAACTTGCCTTTGTAGAATGGGCTTCAAGTCTAGTCAGAAAGTGATTGGTTTCCCCATCATTGTCATCCCACTGCACCAGTGAGCACATCTTGCCTGGCAGGTGAGTAGTGTAACACGGGGTCCATAGCTGGAGAAAACTGTTAATGACTTTTCTAACCCAGCAGCCTGCCTAGTTTTCCTTGGGACTTTTTCATATAGCCTTAGTTGTTTTATTATTTATTTATTTATTTAAGCGAGAAAGAGTATGGGTGTGCCAGGGCCTCCTGCTACTGCAAACAAACTGCAGATGCATGCACCATTTTGTGTCTCGATTTATGTGGGTACTAGAGAATACAACCCTATTCATCAGGCTTTATAAGCAAGTGCCTTTAACCACTGTGCCATCTCTCCAGTACAGTATTGATAGTTTTGAAACAGTAAGAGTTTCTTAATAGTCCTTTAACATGCCTGAAAGAAATATATAATTCTACTCATATCCCTTTGTGTAATATCATGTAGTTTTTGTAATGGTAGTTGCTGGTAATATTAGAATAGATATCCATATGTCAGCTCTTTATTTAATTTTGTTTATATTCTCATTCAGAAAGGTGACTGCCATTTTACAAAATTACCATGTGGAGTATAAAATTAATATACACATGAGTGAATTATATGGTATATAAATTATATCATAGTAAAGTATTCATTAAAATAAATTTCAAGTTGTGGAAAATCAGGCAAAGGATATATAAGGAATTTATGTGTTTTTATTTTTTAGAAGTTTATTGTCATTCATTTAAAAATCAGTGCTTTTATCCAGGCCTAATGTTGCATGCTTGTAATTCCAACACTTGGGAGGCAAAGGCACAAGGATCCAGAGTTCAAGGTCATCTCCTGCTACATAGAAAGTCCAGGCCAATCTGTGCTACAGGAGACTCTGGCTCAAAAATACTCCACCAACCCCCCCCCCCACACACACACACACACTCCTGCAATCAGTACTCTTTTAGAAGGGACCATTTGAATAAAAGTACTACGCAGTATTCTTTCTCTGGGTTGTCTTCGTGGTTTATCCAGCATGATCATTTATTCACAGGCTCTTTATTTTTGAGCTAATCTTATGTGTAAATGTAGTGGCCAGGTGCATTGAGGAGATTGTGTCATGCCCTACAGGGCTAGTACCACAGAAAGCAGTGGAAATCAGAAATTAAAGTAGGAATGGCAAGAGAAAACACAGGTCGAAATGGAGGGGAAATAAATTACTAGTTTTCTTTTTCTTTTTTCTTTTTATTTTTTAGTTTGCTATGCCTTTTAGTTTACTATGCATTCCCTGAGTTTCTGTGTATACCTCCACGTGGTACCTCCACGTGGATCTGATTCTTGAGTCAGAAATGTATGTGCTGGGTCCTGGAGTGGCAGCTCTCAAGCCTTCTCTGCCAGCTCCTTCCCCCCTCCCCCTTTTTTTCCTTTTTTCAAGCTCATCTCTGGCTGGAAAAGTATGTGTGTGTCTTCACTCATTATTTCTTGCATTCTGGAGGTTTCAGTACACTTTTCCAGGCTTGTAGACTGTTGTGCTCTTTCCCTTTGTTAGTGTGGATTCAAATGGCAAAGTATTAGTTACCTGTACTGTTAAATATTGGTCCTTTGAATACTGGCTTGAGAATTGCACAGCACGCTCTGTGACTTGACAATTTCTCTTAGTCACATACATTCATGTCTTGTCTGCTAGGTATGGCATTTCCAATATAGAGGCAACGATCGAGGGGACATCAGATGACATGACTGTTGTAGATGCAGCTTCATTACGACGACAGGTATTGAATGTTCTCAAGAAGGACTAAAGTTGTCCTTGTGTCATGTTTTAAAGGGTTTCTTGGCTTAATTTTATCATTTTCTCTTCAGTGGATCCCATGAATTGAAATATTTTTATCCATCTATTTAATAAGCCCTAATCGATTTTTCTGATTTAATTCAAGATCTGTTAAACCACCATCTGCATGTTTTTGGTGAGCATAAAACCTTATTACCTTATTATCCAAATTGATCTATACAGTTCTGGCCAGGAACAAAGAATCTTGACATGTAAACAAGCCATTATAGTCATAAAGTGCTTGTTGGCTTTGGCATATGAAACAGTTATTTTGTGGACTTTCATTGCTATGTTTGAGTTCTTTTGGAAATCTGTTTTCGAAAGGCTTGCACATTGTCCTATGCATATGTTATGACTCTAACCCTACCTGAGTCCAGTCTTGGAACTATATTTTCAAATGCGTATTGTAAAGCCTCTAGAGTCACATAAACATAGACACATGGGGAAGGCATATCCAAGTATGTGCCAAGGTGTTGCAGTCAGCTTTCTAGTTGCTGCGCAGAAAGAACCCAAACAAAAGCGGCTTGTAGAGGAATGGGTTTATTTGGCTTACGGACTCGAGGGGAGACTCCATCCTGGCAGGGAAAACGATGGCATGAGCAGAGGGCTGGACATCACCTCTGCCACAGCACTGCAAACAGCGGCAGGAAGGTGTGCCAAACACTGGC
>PVHP010001980.1:0-96586 GCA_004024765.1 Zapus hudsonius | reverse complement strand
TTTTCATGTTAAAAAAAATACTTATTGCAAGCAGAGAGAGGTAGAAGAGAGACAAAGAGAATGGGTGAGCCAGGGCCTCTAGCCTCTGCAAACGAACTCCAGATGCATGTGCCACCCCATGCATCTGACTGTGTGGGTACTAGGGAACTGACCTGAGTCATAAAGGCTTTGCAGACAGGCACCTTAACCACTAAGCCATCTCTCCTTCTCTTTTCACTTTTTATTTATTATATATATATATATATATATAACAGGTTATATACTCTATTTTTAATCCTCTCACCCTTGTGCTCATTACCCTGGGGGCCCTCCTCAGTAGGGTTATGGTAGTCCCTGTGGGGCCATGAAGGCCTCAGTCAATCCCTGTGTGATAGCAGTGGGACTACCCACTCTGCCCTCTCTTCCACAGTGGTCTCTCCGTGGCAAGTCTGTTGGCAATCTGATTTAGTGCTGCCAGCCCCCTTTTTTCACTTTCTAAGATAGTCATTAATTTGCACAGGCTAGCCTGAACTCTCACTAGCCTACACTGGTCTTGAATTAATAATTTTCTGCCTTAGTTTTCTGAATTGGGAATTACAAGATTATGTCATCAGGTTCAGTTTATGCATAATCTTATGTAACCTGTTCTTTATTCATTTATTTAAATAAAATAATAGATATTTTTATTTCCTTTCCCGAAACTAAAGTTAGGTTGCTTTCTGCGGTTCTTAGGCACCTGGTTTACTTGTTCAAAAATGTTTTATTTCGGCCAGGCGTGGTGGTATGTGCCTTTAATCCCAGCACTCAGGAGGCAGAGGTAGGAGGATCACCATGAGTTCAAGGCCACCCTGAGACTACATAGTGAATTCCAGGTCAGCCTGGGCTAGAAAGAGACCTCACCTTTAACATACCGGAAACTGTTTTTCAGTGGTTTTAATGCTAACCTCTGTGTGGAGTCTCTAGGAAATGGAATTCCCAAGTGCTCATCTCTGTGCTTGAATTCCTTTTGCTAGAATCATCTGTTTGTGTGTTTGCCTTTTGTACTTGTGCTTTGAAATTTCTTTCCTAAAACTTTACTGATTGAGCAAAATTCCACAAATGTCTGTCTTTTAAGCAAAATGCTCCAATCATACATTCATTTTAAGTCCCTTTTTATGATTTTTATTATCCCTTCTACATTATTGAGTGATTTCAAGTCTCATCATTTTAAATATTGCCTCAGTGAAGATAATTCTCAAGCTGGTACTTGTATCCTCCAAAGGATATTTTTATTAAGGCTTTATGTGTGGCTAGACAGCTGTTACTAAAAGCATCACCATCCTTCTCCTTCAGTCTGAACCCAGGGTCCTGTTTTGCTACTCAAACATTCTATGCCAAACTATCCACAGGACCGCTTTATAATTATAGGTAAATATAATGGGAAAAGGTGTTTTTCCTAAGAGGCCCAAGCACTGATGCTAGTGATATTTGTTCTATTTGGGCTCAGTTGCTTGACTATTCAGGCCAGGCCTTGAAGGACAGAAGAGTTTTCATGTGCTTTGTCTTGTGGAACAGATACTTCATGGGTGCAAATGAATAGAGGCACCAAAGCCAAAAAGTCTACAACATAACTAGAAAAACCCATGAAGGTCACGCTGGCTGGACAGAATCTACATGCATACACACTTACCTATACACATATATACATAAAATAGATGAAGCATCTGTCATGCTACTTTGCACAAAATATGTAATTATAAACATATTTTGCAGACTTTTTGTTGGTTTTTTATCCTTTTTTTCTGTGAGAAACAAGATTTCGTCATGTAGCTCAGACTAGCCTGGAGCTTACTGTACACCAGGCTGGCCTCGAAATGTCCATCTTCCTACCTTAGCCTCCTGAGTGCTGAGAATACTATAGGGCTATAGTTTCCAAATGGTTTTTTTGTTTGCTTGTTTGTTTTTGGTCTCAAGACCTCTTTATTCTTAAGAACTACTACTGAAGCTTCATTGAGCTTTTTTGTTTGTTTATTTGTTTTTGTTTTTTGAGGTAGGGTCTCACTCTAGCCCAGGCTGACCTGGAATTCACTATGTAGTCTCAGGCTGGCCTCGAACTCACAGCGATCCTCCTACCTCTGTCTCCTGAGTGCTAGGATTAAAGGCACGCACCATCACGCCCTGCTTCAATGAGCTTTTAAAAGTTTTTCATATTCATATTTATATTATCACAAGTTAAAACTAAGGACTTAAAATATTTACTAATTCAAGTTTTTATATGTTATATGATGAACATTTTAAATTAAAATTGCAAATTCATTTTCTCTTGAAAATTTGAATTTCTCATTGGTACAGTAGCACCCTGATAATTGCATCTTTTATATTGATGTTAGTTGCTTTTCATGAAGTTACACACTGATTTTTTTTTCATTTTCAAGATTATGTCTTGCAGAAACCCATCTTGCCATAGTGTACTTTCTCATTTTAAGTATCAGTAGCATTAAATGGGAAAGTTGCTAGCTTTAGTAATTCAGTTGTACAAATGCTTTTTTAAAGACATCTGTTATATTTGTAATATGTGCTTTATTGTATACTTATCTTGTTCCATAGAACATTAAAAAGGTATGTATTCAAGGGTTTAGACTTAAGTTTGTAATTTTCATTGCTTTATCAAGGATACTCCTAAGTAAAAACAGCTCTACAAAAATACTGTGAGTGCATAGTGGTCAGTTCCTTGATGGTTAATGGAAGCTGTTGCCACTGCTTTGATTTGTGCTTCAAGTATGTGCAGTTTTAACCCCCACTGCTGCTTTTGTACTTTCAAGTTAGTGCAGGTAGTACATTAGTATTCTTTTGAAAGAATCTTGTAAACCCCCCCCCCCCCACCTCTCAACAGACATTTTGGGAACCATGGCTATAGAAGATATTATGGGTTCTTGAATTATATGTTGACTGCTTACAAATTTGTTTTATTGTTTTTCTGAAACAGTGTCTTGGCTGACCTGGAACGTACTATGTAGACTAGACTGGCTTCAAATTCATTGGCAATCCTGCTGCCTCTGGTTTCCCAGTGCTGGGATTAAAGCTGTGTGCCACAGATTAGTATGTTTATTTATGTGTTTGGTTAGGTTGCCATATAAAGAGTAGTCACATGCAGTACTGTTAAGTGTGTACTTGAGCAAAGTTCAGTTAGTATATTGCCATGCTTGGTGGCTGTACCATCATAATTGCAGATTCATATATAGAGAAAATATTATAAAATGTTTAAAGCAGGGATTTTATTCTGTTGACACTTGAACTGTTTATTCACATTTTTCTCTAGTCATGCTTTTTGTTTTATTTTTAGGCTTGCATTGATGACAATGTTGATATGGTGAAATTTCTGGTAGAAAATGGAGCAAATATTAATCAACCTGATAATGAAGGCTGGATACCACTACATGCAGCTGCTTCCTGTGGATATCTCGATATTGCAGAGTAAGTTTTGTGTGTTTGTGTGTTTTATTCTAATACTAAAACCTGAAAATACTTATTTATGCACCAGAGCCTCTTGCCATTGCAAACAAACACTAGACACATGTGCCACTTTTTGCATCTCTCTTTCATGATTGGCTTGGCAGTTAAACTCAGGCAGGCAGGCTTTATGACAAGTGCCTTTAACTGCTAAGTCCTCTTCCCAGCCCCCAAACCCGAAATTTTATAGAAGTCATTGTTAATGAGTAATGAGTGAACCCCCTCACATTACCTTAATTCCAGAAAATTATTTTTCTCAGAGAAGAAAAGAAATACTTCTTGACACCAGATATTGAATCTCTCTTCTTGTCCCCACTGTTTGGGCCTGTGGAATTTTGTTTTAAAATCATACTTGACCACATTCTCCCATCTCCTATTCCTTTTGAGTATAGCTATCATATGGTCAAATGATTTGGGATTAATATTTAGCAATCTCATCCATTCTTATGTGATCATGAACTGTGAGAACAAATAACCATTTAGGCTACTTTATTTTATGATGCATAGTTCTATAATGAGTCTTCCTTAGTTTTTCTTAAGATTCTTTTAAAAATGTATACTTTTTAGAACATTTAAGAAATAGTTATTTTATTTCCAGCCCTCTTTAATGTGTGAGCACTTCTTCAAGCATTTAACATGATATATAGATACATTGAAAAATGTTTCTATATTATTTTATTACTATATATCTATACCATAAATAGTTTTATTATCCTTTGTTGTTTTAATTTTTTATCAGAGTTTATTAACCTTTAAATATTGACTATTAGAGTTTTTCTCTGTAGGGCACTTTCTGCTTCCCTGGAGATACATGTCAAGACCCTCAAAGAATGTTTAAAAACATGGGTGTTACATACTCTGTCTTTTCCTGTACATATTTATTGAAGTGATAGTAGGCCTTCAAAATGTTGTAGATGATGTAGAGAAAGCTCATTCAATAAGTTCAATTAGTAAGGAGCTTGTGTGAGGACCTAAGTTTGATCCCCAGTACCCATGGAAATCAATTGGGCATGGTGACACATACCTATAATCCCAGTGTTGGGGAGGTAGAGACAGAGGGATCCTTGGAGCTCACTGGCCAGCTAGTCTAGCATAGTGAGCTTCAGGTTAGTAAGAGACTATTTCTAAGGAGTTGGAAGGGATTCTTACAGATGACACCTGAAGTGTTCCTCTCTCATACTCAATTCAGCAACTAGTTTCACTAATGAGTGTAAGGGGCTAATGAGTCCTATTTTCCTTGGGTATAGTAAAGTATATTATAGTGACTTAAGAGATATTCCCCAGATGAAAACATCTTAGAGGGATGATAAAAGGCTCCATTAATAATCACTGTTCATAATAACAGTAGCTATGAACCAGGTATGACCTAGGAAAAACAGACCATGTGATCACTGTGCTAAATAATTTGTAGCTAAATTAGTTTTATACCCTGGTTCTATCATTTTTGAGCTTTGTGCCCTTAGCCAATGTACCTACTTCTTTGATTCATGATTTCTTTCTTATAAAGTGGGAATTTTCCAGCTGCTTCCTACCTCTTGTATTCCACAACACATTCTCATTCTGTCAATAATTGACTACATGTAGTTCCACAACATCCCCTGCTGGTTTATATTAGAGTGTCTTTCCTCCTAATGCTTTATTTGCCTTCTTATATTACTTAAGCAGCTCCTACCAAGCTCTTAAGATAAAGTTTGTGAAAAAATGGGCTACAGCTCATGAAATTCATAAACTCCCATCCCTTGAACCATTCCAGCAATCCCACTGTGAGGAGGGCCCTTAGTGGGTTGTGGCCAGGGAGGAGGGAAATGGGTGTACTTGTATGACAAGACTTGGTCATACTGGGTGTTTAGTTATTAACAAATAATTTTTTTTTAATTACCTTTCTGATGTTCCTGCCTGGTTCTTAATCTATCATGTCACTTGTTTACATTCTTCTTTTTTAAGGAGAGAGAGAGAGAGAGAGAGAGAGAGAGAGAGAGAGAGAGAGAACACCAGAGCCACCACCTTGTGGGTCTGGCTTATGTGGGTCCTGGGGAATTGAACCCAGGGCCTTAGACACTGGAGGCAAGTGCCTTAACCGCTGAGCCATCTCTCCAGCCCTACATTCTTCTTTATACCCACAATTGTTCTAATTCACCACAGTTCTAATTCACCCCACTGATGTGCGCAATCAAGCCCAGATTAGTTTACTCTAGGATTTGGATGATTCCTATATTTTGTGCTCTAATGTTTTGACTAGCAGTAGTAGGAAGAATTTGAAGTTAGTTTTGTTTGTAGACATGAACTATTTTATGTCTTGTCTGTAACCTAGAAAGAGCCAAATGGATTGATGAATACCACTTCAGTTTGTAGCTCAGTTACCTAGCTTTTTCACTGTACTAATTACCATAAAACCTTCATACTCAAAAAGGTAGAAATCACTGAAAACCAAAAATAGAAGTTGTTTGATAACATGCTTTTTCAGAATAGACTGGAGAATAAGTAAATGAGGTTAGCATGAGGAGTCCAAAGTTGCTCAGCATATACATTATTATTTTAAATGTTTTTGTGGGGAAAGAAAGGCAGAGTATGGACATGCCAAGGCCTCTTGTTGCTGCAAATGAACTCCAGATGAATGCACTACATTGTGCATCTGGCTTTAAGTGGGTACTGGGCCAGCAGGTATTGTAAGCAAGCACCTTTAACTGCTAAGCCATCTCCCCACCCCACCCCCCTTTTAAAATTAATTGGAAACTTTATATGAATAAATTATGTATTGGTACCATCATTTCCCTCCTCCCAGCCCCCATTCTACTGAGGGCCCTCCTTAGTGTGATTACTGGTATTCTCCATAGGGAGAATATGAGTTATGAATTGTGAGAGCAGCTAAAGTCAGTCATTGTGGGGTTGGGCAGTGCCTCTGGATATTCCCAACCTCCTTAGTTCTTAACATCTTTCAGCCCCTTCTTCTTCAAAATTCCCTAAGTATGGTGAATGTTTTTTAGGTCAGCTATAGTGTTGAGCTCTTAGGAGCTTCTGGGTTTCTGGTTTGGTACATTTTGAGTATCCTCAGTGTCTGTCTCCAACACCCTGTTTTCACCTGGGCTCTGGCTGATGTGTGAGGGGTGGTTCATCTCCTCCTGAAAGGGAGTCCACTATCATTTCTTATCTTGTTGGTAGATTTGATTGTCCTCAGTTCTCACTGCTTTCTGAAAAATAAGAACAGATTCTCCAACAGAGAATAAGATCAGCATAGCTTAAATGAGATAAGCATTGCTGATTTGGAGAAATTATGATGGATGTAGCCTCTATTTAGGCCCAAGGATAGTGGGAGCTACTCCTTGGAGTCTAGGATCTTGGTCTTCATAGTATTCTGACTTGGATTGCAGTTCTATGTGTTCCTTACCACTGAGGGGATCTCTTTTGCCACTATTGCACAGGTATGAACATCTTGTCATGCTGGTTGCTGTCATGTAGCAGTGTCCCCTGCTTGTTCCCAACATTGTTGGTCAATTTCCCCTAGCGGCTCATGTAGTAATACTTTCTAGCACTATATGTCCAGCCATTTCTTTATAATTAACGAGAAAGAACACATTGTTTAATAAGTACTATCAAGGCTTTTATTTGGTAGACTATTAATACTTTAACACTAAATATTCAAGTGGCTACTCTGTCAAGATATGTTAGACCACACAGACTAGTACAAGCAATGTAAAATTCTGTCACATTAAGCTGTATCCTTCCCTAAATGGCTATACAGATATTCCAAAAACCTGAAAAACTAGAACACATGTAGCCTCAGTTATTTTAGATAGGTAGGTATTATATACCTTCTTAGAAAAGACAGATGATTTTAAAGCCCAATAAACTACATATGCCATTTATTATTCCAACCTGCAACTATTAGTTAATTATAGCCCTGTAACTATAATTATAAATTTAAATTACTGTATATAAAATATAGAATATAAAGTTCTCTGGAGAAAATTATTAGATGACAGTATAGGGGCTGTATAGTGACAGCATTTTATTTTTCATTCTTTTTCATTTATCAGCTGGAATGTTTTTATAAAACAAACTTTTTCATATGTATTATTTAATTACCCCTCCAGTGTGTTGTGTGTGTGTGTAGATTTCACTTTAGGTCAGGATTAAAGGTGTGTGCTACCACACCCAGCTCCCTCCAGTGTATTTTTATAGAAAAGAAAACTGTATTCTTTTTTAAAAAATATTATTTATTTTTAAGGAGAGAGAGAGGGAGGGAGGGAGAGAGAGAGAGAGAGACAAAGAGAGAAAGAATGGATGCTGCAAACAAACCCCAGATGCATGCGCCACTCTGTACACCTGGCTTTATGTGGGTACTAGGGAATCGAACCAAGGTCAGTAGGCCTTGCAGGCTAAGGCTTTGCCTTAACCACCAAGCCATCTTTCCAGCTGGATGTCTGTATTCTTTATGCCTTCATTTACATGTTAGCCCTTTTAAAAAGTGTTCTCTTTTTCTCATTGTCCATGGTACTGGGTTCCATAAGGATATTTTCATATACGTATATAATGTACTTTGAACCAACCCTGCTGTCTCTCCTTTCTTGCCTCCTCCTACAGTCTCTTTTGTTCTCCTAGTTTTGGTTCTGCTTTCATGTCATGTGCAAGTATGATTTAATGTATTTATATAAAATCTATGAACCCAAGATGACAGAAAATGTTATATTTATCTGTTTGAAATCGATTCTGGTGAGCATGATTATCTCCAGTTGAATCCATTTTCCTACAAATGACATAACTTTTCTCTTGTTAAAGGCTGAAATAATTCCATTGTGTTTATATACCATATCTTCTTGATCCACTCTTCTGTTTGTTAGGCAGATATATGCATATATATTTCCAGAACTTGGCTCTTGTGAATAGTGTTGCAGTAAACACTGACAAGGCAGTATCTCTGTTGTATATTGACTTGGAGTCCTTTGGGTAAATATCCAGAAGTGTATCCTGGGTCATATGGTGGATCTGCTTTTAGTTTTTTGAGGAACCTCTAAATTTATTGTCATAGTAATTGAACAAGTTAACATTTCTACCAGCAAAATATAAGGGTTTCCTTTTGTCTTCATGCTTGCCAGCCAGCATTTGTTTTCACTTATTTTCTTAGTAGTTGATATTCTGATTAGGGAGACATGGGATCTTACATTGTAATAGTTTTGTCCTTTTTTTTTTCTCTATTTTTCTTTTTTGTGATAGGGTTTCATACAGCCCAGGCTAGCTTCAAACTTGCTGTGAAGGGAAGGATAGCTTTGAACTCTTGGTCTTCCTGTTTCTACCTCCCAAATGCTGGGACTATAGGTGTGTACTTCATTCCAGTTGCAGTATAGTTTTAGTTTACATTTCTCAGGTGACTAGTGTAGTAAACAGTTTCATGTTGCTGGGACGAACATCCAACCAAACACAGTTTCATGGGAGGAAGGGATATATTTCAGGCTTATATTCCAGGGGAAGTTCCATCAATGGCAGAAGAAGCTGGCTCCCATTCATCAATCCTAGTCAGAGAGAGAAACTTACCACCAGTCAGCAAATATCTAATATTCAAATGGTACTGATGTTACAAGCTAACGTCTGCCAAGTGCCTAGTTATGTGCTTGTTTTTTAACCATTCTAAGTCCTTTATCAGAGCTTCAGTCATCTGCACAATCACATGCAGGTATACTGCGACTACCCTCAGCTGCTCATGCACAATTCCAAACCCTAAAACCGAGAGAAAAATATAAATCTTATGTCTGGAGTAGGCCTAGGATGCGGGTAACCAGGACCAGAACTGATGTGTGGCTAATTCTAGTCTTTGCTTATCCCACATAATTGTATATATACTTTTTGTAGAATTATCAATGTGTTGGGTTAGAGTACTGCCTCCCATCTGGTGAGGGTTTAATAGAATTCATGTTTTCTGAAATAGGAAAAGTTTTCAAATTTGGATTGGATAAGAGATAATTGACTTGTATCATTAATTCTAACTTTA
Source organism: Zapus hudsonius (assembly GCA_004024765.1). Classification (NCBI taxonomy): domain Eukaryota; kingdom Metazoa; phylum Chordata; class Mammalia; order Rodentia; family Dipodidae; genus Zapus; species Zapus hudsonius. Next base: position 87,135 of record PVHP010001980.1, on the reverse strand, counting down.
AGGGCTGGAGAGATGGCTTCATGGTTAAAGATGCTTGCTTGCAAAGCCTAATGGCCTGGGATCTATTATCCATTGCCCACATAAAGCCAGGTGCACAAACTGGCATATGCATCTGGAGTTTATTTGCCATGGCAGGAGGCCCTGGGACACCCATTTTTCTTTAACTTTCTCTCTCCTTATAAATAAATAGAAACAACTCTAATTTTATAGAGGAGGAACCTGAGTCATAGAAGAAAATTGCACAGTAAGTGGCAGAGCTAGGGCTTGAATAACATCTCAAGTCTGCATATTTTAGCCATTATGCTTATTCTACCTCTCTTCCATCTTTTGTAGGGAAATGAGATGGTTAAGCTTAATAAATTAGTAAGCACATTTAGATTGTTGAGGTACCAATGGAAAGATGCAGTAAGCAACTAGGAATATTTCAGTTGCATTTTTATTGTATACACACTGGAATTCACAAACCTTAGATGTCATCATTGTAACATAGTATTACCAATTAAGAACATTGAAACTTGGATGTAGGGTTGTTTTTGCCTCATGGCTTACTAACACTTGATGATCACGGGCTTTGATTTGCTTTTGCTCCTCTAGACTAGATGTTTTAAGTATGTACACCAAGAGATAACTTGAAATGGAGATTGGAATCCTTGTGGTTAATCTGTGCATGCTGAAGCCAGCAAGAAGCCGCATGTTATTCTATGCAACCTGTGAATTGGAAGCAGGAAAGCTGGAGCAGAGCAGTAACCAGAACTTTCCAGATAACCATTATCTGGTTGGCAGAGAACCTGTATTACCAAAATTCACATTTCTTTTGTCAGAGTATGTCTGTGGTGACACTTGATGGTGTGATTGGCATCCATCTCATCACTGTCCAACTTAATAACCTGGGCCACCAAATTCCTGTAATAGCAGGAGCAATTTTTCTTGGGGACTTCTAGGTACTATAAACCATAAAAATAGAACATGAAGCCCTGTTTTCAGAGAAATACTGGTTTCTGTTTAAAATAATAATATTAATAAAAGAACCCTAACAACCAGCATCTGGGAGTGCGTTTCCACAGGGGCCATGTTGCATTGGCAGCTTAGCATCCATCCTCAGGGCTGCTGACATGAAGAGCGTGCTGAGTCACACATGAGGTATCAGCCAAGAAATCAAGGTTGATAATTCATAGATGGCAGGCTATCCTGAAATAAACACTGGTACAGCAGAGAGGTGAAATGAAAATTTTTCTTAAAAATAAAATGGCCAAAAAGTCATTTTTATTGACTTACAGGGGTTGATAACAATTGAGAATTGGTCTTACAGGCAGATTTATCCTATCAACTTGCATAATGAAATAGGCAGGTATATTCACACCAAGACACATAAGCTTATTTAAACTTTGATTTCTGTTGTTCAGAGGCTTGCAAGGAAAATAGTATTTATTGCTGAAGATAATAGTGTAAGTATAAAGAAATAACATACAATAATTTGTTACTGTGATGTTGGTTTTTTAATTCATACTATTAGTTAAAATAACTTGTTCCTAGTTTTCTTATGAAAGAAAAGGGGGCTGGGGAGATTGCTCAGTGAGTGAAATGCTTGCTGTATAAGCCTGGGGACCTAAGTTCAGATCCTCAGGTTCCACATAAATTGTTGGGTTTGGTGGGACACTCTAGGGAGATGGAAGCAGGATCACTGGCCTCCCTGGCAAGCTAGAAATCCTGTAGCGAGCAATTGAGGTAGACACCAAACATTGCACACACATGCAAACATGCATACATATGTGCAAACCATACACACAAACCAAAAAAAAAAAAAAAAAAAAAGGAAAATAAATTTCCAGCTCTTCATAATGAAGCTATTTTCTCTTTATTTTGGTCATAGTTTTTTTTTTTAATAAAATTCAGAAGATAATTGGAAACTATTCGGTTAGCACAAAATCTTATCTGTTTATGTCATATACCATATACAAGTTGTAACCATTAGCCTTGTTAACCATCTTGTACCTTTGCTAGTTTTTCTAGTTAGAATATATACAAATAGTTTTGTTAAAAATCTTTTTAATAAGGTTCATTTTTTGAGGCTTATGCATTTATCTAAAAATTACTTATTAAGTCAGGACTATTAGGTTATCTTTAATCTCCAGCTGACAGTTTTACATTTTTAAATTTTATTTATTATTTATTTGTTTATTATGTATAAGGACATAGAGAAGAGAGACAGAGAATAGACACACCAGAGCCTCCAGCCATTGCAAAGGAACTCCAGGTGCATGCACCACTTTGTGCATCTGACTTTAGTGGGTACTGGGGAATCGAACCCAGGTTGTCAGGATTTGCAGGCAAGTGCCTTACTTGCTCAGCTATCTCTCCAGCCCACATTTTTATTTATTCATTCAAGAATTCCATCCTGTGCTGGAGAGAAAGCACAGTGGTTAAAGGTATTTGCATGCAGTCTTCTGGCTTGAGTTCAGTTCTCCAGCAGTCATGTAAAGCCAGATGCACAAAGTGGTACATGCCCTTGGAGTTCATTTTCAGCATTAAGAGTCTCTGCCTCGCCTCTTTTTTTTTTTTTTTTTCTTTTGTTTTGTTTCATTTTTAAGTAGGGTCTCACTCTAGCCCAGGCAGGCTGGCCTCGAACTCACAGTGATCCTCCTACCTCTGCCTTCTGAGCACTGAGATTGATGGCTCCCTCCCTCTCTCTCTCCTTCTCTCTCTCGAATAGATGAAAATATTTTTCAGCATTTTATTTATTTATTTATTTATTTATTTATTTATTTATTTATTTATTTGGAAGCCGAGAGAGAAGAGAAAGAATGGATGTGCCATGGGCTCCAGCCACAGCAAATAAACTCCAGATGCATGCACCACTTTGTGCGTCTGGCTTTATGTAGGTACTGATGAATTGAACTTGGGTCCTTAGATTTTACAAGCAAGTGCCTTAACCACTGTTCCATCCCTCCAGCCTGAAAATGTTTTTTAAAAAGAGAAAGTTGACAGAATTTTATCCCACAAGGTTGGCATCTCCCAGTTAACCTCCTTTGTGTTAAGGAAGTCATTTTTCATTATTAACCAGATGTAAGTCTTACTTTGTTCCCAGTGAATCATTCAGTAGTTTTCCATGTGAAAAACAGCCCAATTTGACCTTTCAATTTAGAACTCTTAAGGGAGATCTCTTTGTTGGTTTATATGTTTAATTTCTTTCAAGGAATTTTGTATATATTGTATATTTTCCCTAAGGGTGGTTTTTACTCCTGCTGCTCTAGTTGTTTTGAAAGAACTCTTAACCATTTGTTCTCAGTATTTTCTGAATCCTTCAAAGTGAATTTCTTATATTCCAGTGTATCAATTACTGTTTTTACCAATTTCTGTATCAGTTACTTTTTAGTTGCTATGAACAAATACCTGACCAGAAACAACCTAGGAAAAAAGAGTGTAATACGGCTCACAGTTCCACCAGGCAGGAGGCATTGCAGGAGTGGGAAGAGGGCTTCACATTGCAAAACAAGGAGCAGAGTGGACACTTAAGGTTCAGCCCTAGTGATACATTTCCTCTAGAGAGGCTGCACCCCCTTATGGTCCCACAATCTTCTCATACAGAACCATGCAAACACACAAACTCAGGAGCTTATGAGGAATAGTTTATATGAAAACCATAACATCCAGATAGTTTGTATTTTGCACTGAGTAATAATCTTCAAATGGTTAAGGTAAAGCCAGACTTGGATGGCTCATCACCTCTAGTCTCAGCTCCTTCTGGAGGCTGAGGAGTGAAGGTCACATGAGCCCAGGTATTCCATACCAGCCTGGGCAGTTGTAAGACCGCAGATTATAAAAAGAGTTATCAGCTGAACATAACATCTGCAGAACACTGATAATTAATACCATGGGAAAGGGCCTGGAAAATGGCTGCATCAGTAAAGTGCCATGTATCATGAGGACCTGTACCTTCATAACAGCTGGGTGTTGTGGTGCCTACCTGTAATCCCAGGGCTGGGAAAGGCGGAGGCAGGATCACCAGGGCTTACTGGATAGCTTGTCTAGACCAGTCTGATTTCCAGGTTCAGTGAGAGACTTTGTCTCAAGAAAAAAGTTGAAGTGACTGAGGAAGACAAGTGATGTTGACCTCTAGCCTCCATGTGCATATGAATACATGTATGTGATACTTACCTACACATACAAAAAAATCATAAAATAAAAATTTTTGAATAAATACCATGGGATTCCATTTATTTTGAGGTTCATAAAATATTTACATTTGCAAATGATAGTCCTGGAGTGTGGAAGAGTTTTATAAATTGTATGTTTGTATGAAAATATACCACCTAACTTAAGTACAAGGACTGCCTCAGGCTCTGCTTGTCAGCAGGTTTTGGAACTTTACTCATGTTAGTTTCTCCTGATATCCTTCCAGTTTATATGATTTTTGGATTGTGTGTTTGGCTTTTACCTGATGTTTCTGAAATTGTGCTTCATATACCTCAATCTGTTTTGAAACTGTATCTACTCTGAAGTGCTGCTTGTAAAGTACGACTCAAAAAATGACAAAAACAATCTCACAGGACTGAGACTTGGAACATGAAAATTGGAAACCAGTTAGGAAGCCAGCACAAATAGATAATGAAAGTCTTCATGGAGGCAATATAAACTCCTATTAGAGACTTTATTATTAAAAACTCAGCTTGTTAGTAATGTATGTGTTACTGAAAATTTAAGTATAAATTTTAAGAAACTTCTATGATAATTTTTATTTCTCTTTCTGTGAGTGTGTGTGTGTGTGTGTGTACATATGCATACATGCATGGGGGCACACTCAACAGAGGTCACAGGACAACCTTGGGGTATTTGTCCTTTCCTTCCACTTTCTTTGGATTCAGGGCGACCTCTCTTGCTGCCACTGTGTGCCAGTCTATCTGCCCAGTGAGGTTCTTTCCGCCTCCTCTGTTGCTGTGGAGCCCTGGGACTGTAGATGGGTGTGCCATGTTGCATCAAGCTTTGCAGGCTGTTGGGAAGATTAGAACTCTAGTTGGAAGGCTTGAAGTGAGCACCTTGAACTATTGAACCATTTCCCCAGCCCTGATTTTTTTTTATTTAAATAATGCATGTTTTCATTAGTTTGTTCCTATTGCTGCTTTGAGCCAGAAATTTCTTTATTCTATTTTTTGTGTTTTTTTTTTTCCAGTGATATCAGCTTTGTTTAGCTGTCCTTCCTTTGATTTTACAGGTTTTTGATTGGCCACGGAGCACATGTGGGAGCAGTCAACAGTGAAGGGGACACACCTTTAGATATCGCTGAGGAGGAGGCAATGGAAGAGCTGCTTCAAAATGAAGTCAATCGGCAAGGTAATAAACAGCAATGTCACGGAAAAGGTTCAGACTAATTTATATAATTTAGAAGAGTATGACACGCAACTTTCTTGATAAAAAGTCTTTGTGATATGGAAGGGCAGTCATTAATTTTGAATTTTAAAAATCATCTTACAAACCTTATTTGGAAAAAATAAGTGATTCTCAACTCTATCTTTTTCCCCTTTTTAATATTTTTTAAACTGAATGCATACCACAAGATCAAGCATGAAGTTATATGGAAATACGAATTTTAGAGTGAAAGCAAGCAAGCTAAGGGCGTAGGAAGACTACAAGGATGGTGGGACATGTTGCAAATTTCTATGTGGTGCTCAAAAAGGCCTCCTTGGTAAAGAAGGCATTTAAGGTGAGATCTGAACAAGGGGGAGGAAGTAAATCTAAATCATGTGGCTCTGAAAAAAGAGAATTCCAGATAAAGGAATCAATAAGTGTAAGGACAAGAAGGTGCCTGGTATGTGCAGGGAAGCAGCAAGAAGACTGGAGTGATGAGTTTGTGCAGAGCAAAGGACAGGAGACTTGGTTGACATTATGAAAGTAGCAGGAGTCCATGGTGCATAGGATTGAGCCATTAGGAACACTTCAGTTTTCAATCATAGTGAATTAAGAAGCTCCGGGAGAGCTCAAGTCAGAAAAGTAATGCGATCTGACTGATAGAAAAGGGCCTCTGTTTCTTAGGTTGGGAATTGATTATAGGAAAGCAAATCAGAAGTAGAATAGAGCCGGGTGTGGTGGTGCATGCCTTTAACCCCCTAGCACTTGGGAGGCAGAAGTAGGAGGATCACTGTGAGTTCAAGGCCAGCCTGAGATGACAGAGTAAATTCTAGGTCAACCTGGGCTAGAGTGAGACCCTACCTCGACAAACAAAAAAAGTACAATATAGAATAGTATAGTAAGGAAGTAATGTGGGAAGCCAAGAGAAAGTGGACCTGAGGGATAGTAGAGTAGACTAAGTGATGAGAAGAGGTGGGAGTTCCATGTGTTTACAGAGATATTTTGGAGGCGAGTGTGAAATAGTATTTTTCGATGTGCCCCATGCTGACCTAAAACTGGCATTTCTCTTGCCTCAGTCTCCTGAAGGCTTTGATTACAAGTGTGTGCCACTGCACCCACATTTTGATGGTCTTAAGACAGTATTATTTTACTAGGTGATCACATATAGGAATATAGGATGTGTAATAAAGAGTCCAAGAAAACATTTATTTATCTATTTTTGATGTAACCTTGAACTCACAGTGATACTCTTACCTCTAGCCCCCCCACCCCGCCAAGTGCTGGGATTAAAGGCAAGTCTAAGAGTTTTAATAAGAACAATTAAACATTTTTTTTCTATTTGAGATTTATAGATTGGGAGAATAATTTTCAGGGAAAGCTCAGGAATTCATTGAACATCTTTTGATTTGCCTATTAGGTATTTGGGCAATTGAATATGTGAGCTTGAAGAGAGGTACAAAAGAAAGATATGTTTGAGAGGTCCATTTATAAATGAGAAAGGATTCTTAATGGATACAGGTCTTCTCTTAGAATTGATTGCATGACACTTGTACAACTTTAGATTTATGAAAAGTGAGCTGTACATTATAAAAAGAACATGAACTACATCTCATTATATAATTACCATGTTATAGCTTGATAAAAAAAAATGTTTGTGGGCTGGAGAGATGGTTCAGCGGGTAAGGTGCTTGCCTGCAATGCCTATCAACCCAGGTTCAATTCCCCAGTGCCCACATATAGCCAGATGCACAAAGTGGTGCATGCATCTGGAGTTCAATTGCAGTGGCTAAAGGCCCTGCTGCACCTATTCATTCTCTTTCTCTCTCTCTCCCTCCCTCCCTCCTTCTGCCTCCTTCCCTCCCTCCTTCCCTTCCTCTCCCTCCTCCCTCCCTCTCTCCTTGCAAATAAAATAATTTTTAAAATATTTTGAAAACATGTAATATGTGATTTTTTTTGGCTTGATTGTGATGTCATATGTATATGCATATGTTAAAACTTTCCAAATTGTACGTTTTAAATGACTGCTTTCTTTTATGTCAGTAATACCTCAGTAAATCTGTTAAAAACAGCAACAAAAGAGCCATAAAGAAAATGAGTGGTAGATTGCTTGCCTAATATACTCATTTTCTGGGTTCAAAGGAATAAACACTAGGAAAGACTGGTAAATAGAATTTTATTTTTGAAAGAAATTCATGACTATTGGTTTGATGAAAATCATAGGCATTAAAATGGAGGAAGTGACTTTTAATTTTTTAAAATATATTTATCTTGTGAGGCTCACCGTGGCCTCTTGAGACTGCCAATGAACTCCATGTGCAGTGCCACTTTGTGCATCTGGCTTTACGTACATACTGGGGAATTGAACCCAGGTCAGAAGGCTTTGCTAGCAAGAGTTTTTAACTGCTCAGCCATCTTCCCAACCCTAATTTATTTTTAATTAGCACACGACATTTCATTGTAGTATTTTCATATATTTGCTTTGGTTGATTCCTCATCTCCTCACGTGTCCTCTCCTAGACCCTCTGTCTCAATAGTGCCCTTTCCATTTCATGTCTCATGTTATCACCCTCCCAAGGTCTTCCTTTAAAACTTCTTTCCCACTCTCATAGTCCACCTTCTAGTTTCATTACCTACATGTGCACTCACTTGCACATAACCACACATACATGCATACATACATACATGCATACCTACATACATGCATTCATGTAGAACTTTGAAGCTGTATGTGAGGAAGAGCATGTGGCATTTGTCTTTCTATGCTGGGATACCTCACCTAATATAACAACTTCCAGATCTATCCATTTTCCCAGGTCATGCAAATGAGAAATGATAATGGTATGGTTTCCAAACAGGGTGATTCTGCATCACTGCAACACACTGAGTCTTATTAAGAATGTGTCTTAAGCCGGGCGTGGTGGCGCACGCCTTTAATCCCAGCACTTGGGAGGCAGAGGTAGGAGGATTGCCGTGAGTTCAAGGGCAGCCTGAGACTGCATAGTGAATTCCAGGTCAGCCTGAGCTAGAGTGAGACCCTACCTCGAAAAACCAAAAAAAAAGAATGTGTCTTAGAAAGTACTTTGTGATGATTATTTTAATGTAAAAGTATGTTTATGTAGCATAATTATAAAGGAACAAGAGTCTAGAGGTATCTCTAATAGATTTTAATAATTATGACTAGCACCCTAAACATCTCAAGCAGTGATAAGATTTATCCAGTTCAGTCATTTTATGTCTCCCTCTTGCTCTTGCCCTTTAGCCCAAGTAGGCCTCAACGTCAGAGTGCTGAGGCTACATGTGGCCTTTTCTTATTTCATCAGTAATTAGTTATACTGAAGTAAATTGCCTTTGGAATTAGTAATGATTGGACAGAAGCTAAGAAAATTCTGGTTCATATTTTAATGTGATTTTATTTTTTTAGTTAGGGACACAGGAATTTTTGAGTCTGTGAGCTGGCTAAATTCCAGTTTATTATATTTTGCTTAGGAGATTTGGCTGTATTTCAGTAAAACACTGCTCTTAGTGGTGACAGTTATTAATGTATTCACCTCTGATCGTTGCATCATTATGTCATTAATCACACGTTTTAATATAACATTGGAATTACAGCATATGAGTTAAGGACCAACTATGCAATATAAGGTTTTCTTTCTGTAGAGTAAAGGCAAGACAAGTAGAATGAAGAGTTTTTTTTTAGGACTGGTACTAGTCATTTACACAGTGCTAATTCCTGATCTTTACAGGTATTGAGTTTTCAGAACAAGCTTGGGGGGGAGGTGTACTATCATCACTAGGAGCGGGTTTCCCTTCTAATGACCCTTCTAGTGACCATGGCTTTGTTGACATCACTTATGAGTCAAACACTGAAATTGGAAAACAAGTCTTCTAACATAAGAGTTTTGACAAGCTTTATTTTGTTTGAAAAAAAATTTTTGTATGTGTGTGTAATATTTGTGGTGTGCATGCCGAATGCATGTGCATGTGGAGTCCAGAGGAGAATGCTAGATGTCCTCCTATGTTGAGTATTGGCAGAATTCCTTGAGACAAATTCTCCATGAAATTGGAGCTACAATTTTTGCAAGCCACAGGACTGCCATTATCTTTATGTATGTGCGGTTCTCATTAGCCTGCCATTTTCGCCCTGCTTTATATTTCTTTACACACATAATAACATTTGAAAATTATTCATATATGTATAATAATATATGTGCTTTTTTGGCCAAAGGGGTTGATATAGAAGCTGCTCGAAAGGAAGAAGAACGAATAATGCTTAGAGACGCGCGGCAATGGCTGAACAGTGGCCATATAAACGATGTCCGGCACGCGAAGTCTGGAGGCACTGCACTGCACGTAGCAGCTGCGAAGGGCTACACGGAAGTTCTGAAGTGAGTATTTTCATTTTGTTACTCCCTTTTCTCAAACATCGACAAGCATTATTAGGAAGCAGCTTATAAAGAGGTCACAGAATACTGTGTCAGGAAGAAAAGAAAGAGATCACCTTACATATATTAGTTGCTCTTGTTTCTGAAATTCTATCACTCTCTTCACATTGTAAATATTTCTGCTATTTTTTTTCAGTTGCAGTTTTCCATAAGGTGAATAAATTTCAGACAAACATTGCTACCTTTTGCACCAGTAAATTATTAGAGTCATTTTGAGGTTTCTGTTTTGATTATTTGGTTGCTAAGACTAAGAACAATGTTGTATAAACATTATGAATTGAGAGTTTGGTGTTTGGTAAATACTTATTTACTTTTCGTTTAAGGTATAGTTTTCCTTTTTACTGTAGAAGCACTAGGATTCAAAGAGCTAATAGCATAATATTAAATACTCATCCATAAGAATTGATGACTTTATGGCAGTAAGTTGATCCACTAATATATTTGAAACAAAGTTCCTTCATTTCATAATACGTGTGTGTGTGTGTGTGTGTGTGTGTGTGTGTGTGTGTGTGTGTGTGTGTGTGTGTGTAAAAGGTAAGCAATTCAAAAGTAATGCTATGCTAACTGGAAAAAAAGTCTCATTGGATATGTGAAAGGATTAAGACCACCCTTCAAAAAAAAGGTTGCTTCCTTTTATATTGCTTTATCCATTTGAGCTTCTGATAGCAGTGTCTTCCTTATTCTTTCCTGTCATCAACAAAAATAATGAAGTAAGTTACTCTTCTCAACTTTCCTGTTCTTTTCGAAATATCGGCTTGACTTAAGAAGAATGTAGACCTTTTACAATAGTCAGGTTTCTGCTTAGTTTTCTTTTCTTCCTTTGTTTCTGTCTAATCGAATACTTTTCAAAACATTCAAAGCCCATTAGCAAGCAGAATGAATGTAGTGAGTTGCCAACAGAATTTTTAAAAATAATACAAATTCTTAGAGTATTACTTACAGTGAACATAAGAATTGTCTTAACCCTCTTGGTTATGGAAGTGTAAATAAAGTATGAGTATTGGGTTCCATTATCATGATTCTCTAGACTACTTCTAAGTGGTCTTTGTAATTTGGTTTTCCAGGCCCTTAAAATCCTGAACTAAGCTTCTTGGTGAGGATCAAGATAAACAGTAAACTTATAAATTAGCACCTAAGACCCTTCATTATCTGGCTACTAAGTTAAGCTGCTACAGTTTGCCTCAAGCACATAGTATGCCAGCCACTTGTCTACTTGTAGTTTTGTCAAGATATTTTAATAGCTATTTTTATTTGTGTCTAGTTGCCTTTTTGAGCATTTCTTGAACTTAAAAGCAAATTCCATTTGATTCTTTGGCTAAGTTCAAAAGCTCTGAACATGTGAAGAAACTCAACAATACAGTACCTTTCTTCATGTTACAGAAATCCAAATGTATGGCATACTATATTGCAGGGTATAGGGAACAGGAGCAAATTCTATCAAAGCAACAAGTTACTCTGTAGCTTAGGAGTTCTACCTCTAGGAATTTTTTTAACAGATATTCTTATCCACATAGGAAGAAAGGTATGTGCTAGCAAAATTATTTGTAATAGGGGTAGAAGAATAACTTAATAAATTACGATTTATCTTTCTGCTTTAATACTCTGTTGTAATTTTTAAATGAATGACTAAATCCATGAATGATGGTTTGTGTCTGGCAGTCTGGTCTACAGAGTGAGTTCTTGTCATCCTTGGATAATGTGAGACCCTGCCTCAGAGAGAGAGAGAATTTCCCTACTATAGGGAGTATTGTTAAATGTCAGAATCAACTATAGAAGTATATACCATTACTGTCTTTTAAGATTTAAAATTATGAATTAGTCTTTCCTTATAGATTTAGTCTAAATAAGTAGTATTGCTATCTATGGGAAGTGAAAACTAGTTGACAATGTTCAGCATGGGGAGAGTGACTACCTTTATTATGTGTGTGAGCATGTGTAGTTCTTAGATAAGTAAGTAGAAAAGTGAATAATAGATGGATATCTATTTCTAATGTAATCTTCCTGCCATCCCTCCCCTTCAATATATACAATTCTCTTCAGTTTGATCTTGATGCTTTTCAACTCTGTCATTTGATCTTTTGCATCTCTGTCATAGAGTCTGTCTATAAAGGTTGCTTTTCTGACTTGCTTTCCATCAGAAACTCCTTGAGTATAAGTGCTTTTTTTATCTTTAAAAAAATCCTTCTAGGGATAGTACATAAAAGAATCATGTTTTCTAAAAAGGGTATATCTATCTTTTTAATTCTTACCTCAGCACACCCCCAAGTATTTATGATTTTATGGTTTCTAAGATGTTAGCATTCTTATAGCTCATATTCCATAGGAGTATATGTTTTTGTCTTGTATTTATGCATCTATTAACATAATTTTGATACTGTACACAAAGGTTGGAGATACTGCTTAAATCTCTGGGTTTACATCTTTTAGTCTGTTCTTAGATCAATGCTCTTAAATGTCTGCAGATATCTGTTAGGTAGTAATATGAGAATCATATAGGATTTTTCTATATGAAGAATATTTTATATAAAAAATATATATATATATATACATACATACATATGGAGAGAGAGAAAGACAATATAAGAGACAGGCATGGTAGCACATACCTGAAATCCCAGTACTAAGGAGGCTTAGGCAGGTTCAAGGCCAGCCTGACCTACATAGCTCAGCCTTGTTTCAGAAACAACAAAATACATATGGATTGACAGGGCTACAATGTGCTGGTGAGTTTTTTTTTCCCCAAAGCATGTTTTTTAGATGGTTCTGTTCTAGACCTAGGGTTGGAAACAACTACTGTAAGCAGCTAGGTATTAAGAAACAGGGATTTAGGGTGGGTGTTCAGACAGTCTTATTCTATAGTTCAGACTGGCCCTGCTTCAGCCTCCTTAGCGCTAGGAGTACGGGTATGAACCATTATGCCCAGCTTTCACTTCTTAACCATAAAGAGAGGAGATATATATTAGCTATCACTACCACTTCTGTAGGTCAGAAGAAGCCCTCTTCAAGCTCACCATCTTGGAAAGTAAGGTAAAGGTATACTAGAATTCAGTGAGCTATAAAGTATTACGCGTTTGCTTGTGTGTGGGGCTTTGCTGTGTGCCATTTATAGATTCATTCTGTGAACAGAATTTCTAAATGAGATAAAGGTTGGTGTCAATCTACAGTCAGAAAGGCATGCTCATTTGTGTAACTTTGCACTGTTTAAATTCCTATGCAGCTTGGTAATGGTTGGAATATCTGCTTTCTACTGCTTCAGAAAAATAGACTCAGTCCCTTGGAATATATGTTTTGCTTTGTTTTGTTCCTTCCTAACAGTTAGATTGCTGGTGGGTTTATTTCTGTTTGTTTGGTTTTGTTTGTTTTGTTTTGTTTTTTGAAAATATTTGTGATAGATCTTAAAGGTTCATACAAATTCATAAACAAGTTTCTCAATTGCAAGAAAACTAAGCATTACACACAAGCATGTTTGATTCTAGTGTATTTTTAGAACACGGTAGCCTGAGGTAGCATGCCATATTGACACCTGAAGATAATTCCTGCAGTACAAAATGATCCATCACAATCTTACATTGAAAAATTATGAACTTTTCTGCCAAAATTTCACTTAAGTGGTTTTAATAAGACTTAATCAGTTACATTAAGCCACAGGAATTAAGATCATTAGTAATTGATTAAAACTGTCTTATGGCAGTGAGTCAGCATATTCTTTGAGTGTTTTCTGAAAAGTACTATATTTGCTGTCATTAATTCATTGAGAGGAGGGGGAAGTGGAAGTGTAAAAAGAATTGCAAATTTTGGTTAAGCTGCATGGTAGAATGCTCTTGACTATGTTAATTTGTAGACTTTAATGGTTGTCTAATTCAGTGTAATTTCTTTAGACTTTTAATACAGGCAGGCTATGATGTTAATATTAAAGATTATGATGGCTGGACACCACTTCATGCTGCAGCTCATTGGGGTAAAGAAGAAGCATGTCGGATTTTAGTGGACAATCTGTGTGATATGGAGATGGTCAACAAAGTGGTAGGCCTTTTAAGAGTATTTTAAATAGTTTATTGCTAGAAACAAAATTTTAGTCTCAGAATGGTATAAGAATATTTTGTGGTTTTTAATACTATGTTAAGCATCATCATTGATTTATTAAGGTTTAAGTTGGGTGAGCTTCCAAATGAGGTAGTTATGGCATTGTTCTGTAAGGAAGAAATGTTAGTCTTTGATTAATTATCATATGTAAAAAACATTTTAGTAATTATGTTGATAGGTATTCATAAATCAAGAAATTTTTGCATCTTTGTATAAATGTTTTCTGCCATTAGTATAAGTTGGAACATATATATATCAGCGTTTCTAATTTTCCATATCTACTAGTTTTTATGGTTGTTTTGTTTTGTTCTGAGAAAGACTGCCATGTAGCCCACACTATCATTGAACTTGCTGTGTAGCTGAGGTTGACTTTGAATTCTTGATCCTCCTTCTACCTCCCAAGTACAGGGATAGTCTCATTAGCCTGCTTTAATGTTCCAGGGACATGGATAGTGAAACAAGAATAGTAAAAACTATGAAATTATTGGCCAAATAAGATTGAGTTGTAGCATTTACTTTCTTAAGTTTTGTAGGTGGGGAAATAATTCAGAGAGGTAAATGATTCACTTAATATTGCATAATTAGGTAAAGAGAATGAGAGAATACCTTACAGTGATTTTTTTTTAAAACCAAAGCCATGTAAATATTCAAATTATTCTTTCTTATTAAAGCATCCCACAAGCTCCCTTTCAAATACTGTTAACCATTTCACCCTTGTAGCCAGTATTCTTGCTAGTCCACTCCTACTCCGTGTTAGGAAATAAGTTTCACCTACCCACATTTGAGTGAGTTCTATCTAGCTTAATTACCCATAATTTGTAGAGAATGTTCCATATGTATATTGCTTTTTGTGAAGTGATGTCATAAAGGGTATAGCAGCTTCATAAAATGATCTCATCTTTATACTAAGTAGAACCATTAATTCTGTTGTGCATTAATAAAGGTGCTGGTACTGATGGTTCTGGTAACTGCATTTTCTAATAGGGGAGTTACAAAAGGAAGAGAATAAATATGATACATCGTAACCATATGCTTAAGGTTTTCTCATGGGTAAATGATTGAACCTTAAAGATAGCAATACAGATTAATGCCCCCATTGCTCACATGAAGTGATTTTTTTAAAAAGCCTATGAATTTATTTTCTATCTGTATTTTAATAGCTGATATTAACATGTACTTCCTTAAGAAATGTTCAGGCAGGAAATGATAGGAAGTAGTGGGCGTCTTCAGCATAGTCAAAGTTAAAATGTTTGAGAATAATTCTCAAAAATACAGATTAGTACTTACATATAAGTACAAAATCTTCAGTTTGTATTTTATAGAAAACGTAACTTTCTGATTATAATAGTTTTCTGTCTCATAAACAGTATTAGAAAGATATACATCCTGGTATGAACATCCATTTCTCTAACTGAATAAGTATTCTACTAAGATACACATATGTACACACAACATATAGTATATGTTAAGAAAAATATATAATTTTGCATCTACTCTATAATTATCTAACTCTTAAATTATCTTCTAATTCTTCATTATAATACACTAGTGGAAAAAGTACCAAGTAATTATATCATTTAGTTTTATATCATTTTAGCTTTGTATCATTCAGTTTTTTATAGTTGCCATAGGAACTCCTTATTTCACCTTAAGCCATGATGCCTCATTCCTTTATTCTGTCATTTCACTGGATCTTTACATATGATTTTTGAGATAATTGTTCCTCGTATTTATTTAGAATTGTATATTGTTCAACTTTTTTTCATATATATTATCTAATGTAATATTTTAATGCTGAAAAGTTGTTAATGTATTTTGCAAATTCTGGAATATGATCTGAAATGTTGAATATTCTCTCTAGTGCTGCCATTTTTCTTGCTCTTTTTAAATGGTATTTGCTTTTACAATATTTAAATATTTAAGTATAATTTCTTTTAAAGTCAAGACTTTAAAAACATTTTAATAGTGAAGAGATATATAGTGTATATTATTCTCAAAACCCTTGTGCTATTTAGTAACAAGATTTTTTTTAAAGTTTCTCTTAATTTAAAATTTTCAATAATTGCATGACTGGCCTATATTAATTAAGCTATCTTCTCTCTTTTTATTTATAACAGAGTGCTTTCCTAGTATGCACAAAGCCCTGCTTTCTTTCCCAACCACCATATAAAACTGGAATGGTAGATCGTGTCTGTAATCTTAGTACTTTTGTGGTGGAGGCAAGAGGATCAGCATTTCATGATCACCCTTGCTACGTAGTAAATTTGAGGCCAATCTGAGATACATGAGTCCCTGTCTCAATAGTAATGATAATGATAATAATAATCCCACTGCAAGTCCCAATAATAATAATAAATAATGATAAGAGTCCTACTGTTTATTTTGAGAGACAGTGTTTTACAATATAACCAAAGGTAGCCTCAAACTCACTATGTAACCTATTCTGTCCTTAAACTTTTGCTTCTCCTGCATTAGCCTCCCTAATGCTGATATTACAGGTGTGAGCTACCATACTCAACATATTCATGTTTAATCAGAACAAATCACTTTATGTTAATTGTATAAGCCTTCCTATATTAATTCATCTTGCCATTCAGTATCTTCATTAGTACTTGTACATTATAGATTTGTTACTAAACTTTTGAAAACACCAAGGAACAAGTTACTCTCAGGGTTTAGATGAGTTAGCAATAAGAAGCATGCTTTAGGAAAACAGTGCATATTCTAGAAAATAGGGCTGAGGAAATGGCTCAGCGATTAAAGGTGCTTGCTTGCAAAGTCTCCTGGCCTGGGTTCAATTCCCCAGTACCAGGTAAAGCCAGATGCACAAAGGTACATGTCTCTGGAGTTCATTTGCAGAGACCTTGTTGCACCAAAATACGCACACTCCGTCTTTCTCAAATAAATTTTTTCTTAAAGAAAATATAACAAGTTCTATAGAAAAACAAGAAAGCCTTTTTCCATGTAAGTAAATGTTCTAAAAATAAGTATTTTAAGATTTTGATCTCATTTATTGATTCGCAGACTGTAAAACATTTGTTACCATTTTAATTCTAATACTGATTTTCAGTGTCAATGAAGCATTTTGCTAGAGTATACCTCTTCTCCCTTAAATAACATTGAGGAAGCTTATTGGAATTTCTTTCAATGCATTAATGCAATGATAGAACAAAAGTTTTAGCTTGACATAATGTAGATTTAAGTGAGTAATAAAGCTATTTTTGCTACTAATGGGCCCATGTATTCTGCCTGAACTTACTCTTATTTTCTGTAATGACAAAATGACCTAGAACAGTAGAGACCTACATTCTGTTTCCAATTCCCTTCATTACCTGTCTGAACAACCTTGGGGAATTATTTTACATTCAGAATTTGGGTTTCCTCATCTGTGTAATGAGAGTCATAATAAGTTTTATTTCTACTTAAGGTGATGCAGCTTACAAACCTTGTATTTGTGTTCATTAGTGAAGCATAGTAGTCTTAGGCAGCTATGAGTCAAATGTTCATACTGTCACATTGTTAACTTCATCAGTGTCTTGTAGATTGCTTGAAGGTCATGGTTAAGTGGGTTAAATACATAGGTATGCTTTTTTTAATTAGAAAATTTTCTCTGTCTATAGCCCACATTTTACTCTAGTTTTTATTCTCTATCAGCTGCTGTTTGCAAAGTAGACTCATTTATCAAGGGAGAAAGTGAAAAGAAAGGTTAGTAGGTAAACCCAATTTTTTATTGCTAAAAGGAAAATTCCTTGGTTATTAAAATAACTCTATTGCATTAAGTGCAAAAATGTAATTACATTTCAGAAAATTTCAAATTGGGGTATTTTATTTATAAGGATTGATAAAAGCTTTTTAAAAAACCAATGCGTTATTTGCACATAATGTGAACCGAATTTGCATCAAAATGCCGCACTTCTAATACTTTAGAACTAATTGTACAAACAGTATGATACAGGAAAACTGGAGATAACATGTATTTCTAGTCTAAAGGGTACCTTAAGTTCGGAGTCTGTTATTTTAAAGCAACTTTGTCAGTAGTTTAATTATTTAATGTTTGGCTAAAGTGGAGGAGGAATGGAGATATTAAAAGATTCTTCCTTTGGTTTTAAATTCCTCCTGGCAAGTCCAGCAATGAAAATCAACACCTCTCTGAAATATTTCTTTTCCACTTGAGTAAAAGTGGATTGAAAAATGTTCTTTCTGACTAACTTCTTAAGCTAACCAATTCACATTTGTGTGTGTATTTAATTTTTAGGAAGGAATCAAATGCTAAAAAAAAACTAGGGGCCTAGCTCAGTCTCATTATAGTGCTTGACTTGCAAGCTTGAGCCCAGCCCGTAACCAAATGGCCTGGTATAGGTGGCTGTCATAGCTAGCACTCACTCAGGAGGTTGAGATAGAAGGATTATTGTGATTTCAAGACCATAGGGCTAGAGTGAGACCCTGCCTTAAGAAAAGCCAGACATGATAGGTAGCATACACTAGTAATCCAAGTAAGTATAGGGGAACTTGATGCAAGCAGATCCCTTGGGCTTGCTGGCTAGCCATTCTAACTTAGTTGGTGAGATCCAGACCAATGTGAGACCCTGACTCAAAAAGAAAAACAATACACGAATTGCCACATAACCCGTTAAATTCCACTCTTAGCAATACAACCAAGAAAGTGAATACTGTCCACAAAACATACTGGTGCAACAATGCTTATAGGAGCATTTTATTTATAATATATATTATATTATAGGCAGAAAGTCCAAACAAAGGCTAAAATGATAAGATTACCAAATTGTGTTTATTATGCAGTTCAATCGTACTTGTCAACTATGGGGGATAAAGTAGTGCTTTCAAACATTCTATGTGAGAGAAATGTGTCACAGAGAGCCAAATGATCCCGTTTATATAAAATGCTTTGCCTTAGCCAACATACAGAAACAAAGTAGACTAGTGGTGGCCTTAGTTTAGGGGACTAGGAAAATGGAAGGGACTGAATATGTTCATTCTTGTGAGGGTGATGAAAATGAAAACGTTGCTGGTTTTACAACTCTGAATATCCTCGAAACAAGATTGCCCCAGTCTTTTATTAAAAGATAAGGGAAGGATTCTTAGCTACTTTCTTCATTAATTTTTCATGTCTTCTTGGAGTTATTATGTATTATATTATTCTGTGTAACTGTTCAGAATAATGGCATTTTATAAGCTGCTGACATTGTACTGTCACTAACCACCTTCTTCCTTTTGTTCTGCCCAGGGCCAGACAGCCTTTGATGTTGCTGATGAAGATATCCTAGGGTATTTAGAAGAGCTACAGAAAACACAGAACCTGGTGTGTATTTTGTCACTGCCTGTAAGAATGTATTCTCTTAATATTGTTGACTTTCAAGACGTAATGAAAGTTTTCTGCTTCTTAAAATTATTCAAGTCATCAAGTTAAATAACAGTAGAGTAAAACAAAAGAATGTGGTGATAGTTAGGCCTCAGTGTTACTGGCCTTATTTGTATTTACTGACCTTTATATAACAAATACTTACAGCATATTTTCTAATTTCCCAAGAAAACTTGTATGAAATGCTTTTTGTCATCTCAGTGGATAGTAGACCTTTACTTTTCTTGGTCAGCTAAAGTTTGAAACAAATTTAAAAAATAATACTGAGTACGACATAGAAGTGGGTTTTTTTGGCCTAGTGTTTTTCATTGTTTACTCAAGCTTTACTAATAAAACATATTTTTAGAATATCATATGTAAAAGACTACTATTATACTCTGAATTTTTCTAATTAATGCTGTCCTTGTTTTCCTTTGCATAACTTTGAATAAAGCTTCATAGTGAAAAGCGGGATAAGAAGTCTCCACTAATTGAGTCAACAGCAAATATGGAAAATAATCAGTCACAGAAGACCTTTAAAAAGTAAGTAAAATAATGACAGGAGCTGGAGCAACAGCTCAGATTGTGCCATTTCCCCTCCTCTTTCCCTCTGGTGGACTCTTCACCCACTAACACCATGTCCAAGGGCCAAGAAGAGAACCCTGTAGAGGAGATGAACGAGAAGTAGAACATGCAGGAAGAAGAAAGAAATGTTCCTCAGAGATCTGAGGAGATAAAATCAATGTCAAATCTCTAAGCTTAGAATAAGCTGGAGACTGACTTCCTCAGAAAGGGACTCCAGGAAGGGCAAAGGTACTTTGATTCAAGAGTCTACCGCATGGCCATTGTCGTGGTGAAGAATAAGCAGCTGCCAAGGGCAGGCAGGACCAGACAAGAAACTGGTGACGGGTGATCATGTCCCCAGCCCTCAGATCTACCCTAGAGAAAGTTGTCACTCACTAGCAATTGCAAGTGATCAAGTTGAATGATGCTGCCTGGGACACCACCTGGTCCTGAGGCAGTGCCCGCCAGTCTTTGTAGCTGGAAGTCAGAAGGTGGCTTGAGCAGGGTTAGAGGCAGAATATCTTGCCAACTGGTGTCCCAGCACATGGAGCCCCATTGGGCTTAGCGCCAATAACATGACCTTTTTGTTTTACCTTCTCCCACAACCCTCAACACTCCCCCCACAAAAAAAATGTTGGATGAAATCCTTTTGGTGGGATTGAGAGGGGGCATGGAAATTCTGGGTGGAAATGAACTGGGGTTTAGAGCTAATAAAAACATACTTCACTATTCACCTCCATAACCACATGGCTGATGTGGGGGGGCTATATGGGTATGTCATGTTTACTAATGATAAGAGAGGTCTAGTTGACCTCTGAAGATAAATGCATTATTTCTATGTGGAGGTTGGAGACCTGGCATAGAGAACAGAAATTGTCCATCTCTATTCAGCAAATAGCAGATCCTCCTGTTTTACATAGCAGGTTGAGAAATTGGTGCTAAAAGTGCTGTCTTTAAAGTAAATATGCTATTATGGGGAGAAAGGATGCATGCATGTGTTAGGGGCCCCACAGAGCCCAGGAGAATTCTTCAGTTTTTGAAATGTTAAAAAAAAAAAAAACATAAATAATCCAAAACCAGAAATAAAAAGAAGAAAGTAAAATATTAAAAGCAGGTTATTATTGTTATAAAATGAGTTGGCATAATTATCACCACAGGAATTGCTGTTGTAGACCTGGGGGAAAATAATGTATTTTAGCCAATTGTCTTTAAAATCATTTGAGAGCTGTTTCTTTCTTTCTTTTTTTTTTAACAGCAAAGAAACCTTGATTATTGAGCCAGAGAAAAATGCATCTCGTATTGAATCTCTGGAACAAGAAAAGGTTGATGAAGAAGAAGAGGGGAAGAAAGACGAGTCCAGCTGCTCCAGTGAAGAAGATGAGGAAGATGACTCGGAATCAGAAGCTGAAACAGGTAATAATTTTTGTTTTCATTTTGTTGCAGTTTAAAGTAAGGCAAGGACAGGCTTCAGTTTTAAACTTTTCCCACAGATGTCCAGCAACATCACAAATTCTCCCTAAGAACTGGGAAACTAAGAACTGAGTCCACATTCTTTCTTGTGAGAATTTGGAGAAATTTGCTTTACTCTGAGAACTTTTTAAGCTGTAGAAAAGCATAATATAAATAAACATTCCAAATACATGACTTTGATCAGACTTACTAGATAATGACATTTAGCTATATTTATTTCATATTTTTCTTTTAGTAAAACCAAAATATTATAATTGCCTTTTTAAGCCATTTGTCTTAATCTGCTTGCCTTTCCGGCCTTTCCAAAGGCAATCATTGTCATGAATTTTTCTCTGTAATCCTATCCGTGTTTCTATTAGATTACACTCAAATTCATATCGACTATTATATGGTTCTTTGTTGACATGCTCTAGGAATTATTATCACTTTTTCACTAAAAAGTTTGTCAATTTATTTTATTATTGATAATTTTTATATACATTATAATGTATTTTAATCATATTCATCTCCTATTACCTTCTCTTGCCCTCACCCTCTGAATTCTTTTTTTTTCAACTAGTCTTTTTTTAAAATTTTTTTTTTTAGGTTTGTCCATAAGTCTACCTTTTTGTCTACATAATTTATCCTTTTAGCTATGGTTTTAATAATAGTCTAGACTATTAACTATATCTATTTCCCTTTAATGAACTCTCATAATTTTGTTCTTCCTCTGGCTAATTTTGCACCTTTTAGAAGGTTGCGCCAAAAATATTTGACTTCCATCTCAGGAGGAAATCAAAATAAATGCTGTGTGGCTTTATCATACATACATAGAAAACTTAAAAAAGTAACCATTGCCTGTAGAACTATAGCTCAGGCTGATAGGTTTTTCTTTTGATTTTTAGAATGTTTTTATTTTTAAAAAGAAGATATTTACCAGGAGAATGGGAATAAAGGTTACAAATATATTTCAGAATAATGGTTATCTAACTTAAAAAAGCAAGAGGTTAACTTTAAAAAAAAAAAATCATCCAGTGACCAAGTGAGTTTTATAAGGGTTGCTTACTAGAGCATGGGTCAGAGGTTATTTACAGGAATACGGGTACCTTAGTAGTGAAGAAACTATGAAGCCACTGAAGAAAATGTGTCTCCTTCCCCCAACAAAATAACTAACTATAGATTCTCAAGGTGGGAAAGAGCCTTGTGAACCCCTGTCCGGCTCCTTCATGGTATGTTGAGGGGCCCAACCTTGTGCAGGTCTGTTGAGGGCTGAAGAATGCATCAGCCATGTTGTGCCTCAAAAACAGCTTCCCATGGTATGCCACCCCTTATGGCTCTTAATTCTTTTTCCATTATGCTTGGACAATTTCTAAGCTGTTTCTGTGTTCTATAAACTTATTTCCTTGGAAATCTATTTGACATAGCTATTTTACTAAATTTTCATGTTATTTGCCAAGCCAGCTTTTTTTCTTCAGTATTGTTCTTTTTCATAAAGCAGATGGAAATAGAAAATCCACAATTTTAATTGTTTTCTAAATGACTTAATAAACTTTGAAGGACCATTGAAAGAACTGAAAAGATATTTGTTTTTAGGGGTCCCCCTTAAATTTGTCATTCTTCACTGAAATCAAATAGAAGGGTTACAACAGTATTGATAATGCTCAATAAGCTGGATGGTCTAGTAGAATGTATATTCATGCAGTTAAGGTATGTGATTCTTTCATTGCTCATATGCCTCGAGGGCCTAGCTAGAAGAATATTTGAAATACAGGAACTTTAAGTACTTTTGAATGCTATTCTACCAGTTAGGTAGATTATTTTCTAGAAAATGAAATAGTGCCCATTTAACTTTGGTTTTCTAGATAAAGTAAGAAGACCATGTTCTTATGAACACTTAACCATATAGTTTGATATGAATATACAATGACTTTCGGCAGATGTACTTTTGGATTTTTTGAAATAAAAATCTTCAGTAATAATTGTGTATTAATTGCATTAGGAAATTGCATGGTTATTGTAATGTTATTATCTAATTGTTCGTACGCATTCAAATTTTAAATCTTAAGATTTAGTTTCCTGTTCTTTTTTAAAAATATTTATTTGTAAGCAGAGAGATATAGAGAGAATGAATATGGGTGTGCAGGGCCTCAAGCCACTGCAAATGGACTCCAGATATATGTACCACTTAGTGTATCTGCTTTACGTAGGTAGTGGGGAATTGAACCCTGCCATCTCTC
Source organism: Zapus hudsonius (assembly GCA_004024765.1). Classification (NCBI taxonomy): domain Eukaryota; kingdom Metazoa; phylum Chordata; class Mammalia; order Rodentia; family Dipodidae; genus Zapus; species Zapus hudsonius. The sequence continues at coordinate 63,658 of PVHP010001980.1, read as the reverse complement.
TAGCCCTTAGTTCCCTTTTAGACCCAGATTTGTTGGTTGTTTCATGTTATTCAGTATACTTATGGACACTTATTTATTTTTATCTTTATTGCCCAAAATTAGATACATTGATTAAATATTGTGTTTATATTCCCATTTCCCTCCCCCTAATCCCCTGGGTATCCTCCTCGGTGGGCACACTGGAACAATCTATGTGGCAATGAGTTATGGATAGCACAGGAGGCAACAAAGTTGCCCCACCCCCCTTTATGAATTGCAGCTAAGGGGGATAATGTCTCATGGACACATTTATAAGAACATCTTTAAAGAGCCACTTATAAAAAGTGATGGTAATAATAAAAGACATTCACTGAAGCCAAATTCCTATATTCATTTTTAGTAAGTTTTTATTTTTGACAATTTTATGCATGTATATAATGTATTTTGATCATATTCACTTCCATTACCTTCTCTGTTCCCCTTCCTATTCTCATTAAAACCTTTCTTCCCACTTAATCCTGTTTGTGCTTTTATGTGAGTTTTTGTGTATGTGACCCATTGAGTTAAAAAATTAGATTTAATTGCCATGAGCATTGGTGTTCATTGGAATATAGTTGACTTACCAATGGCTACAGTATTAGAGAATGATGATGGGCTTGGTCTTGTGCAGGAAACCAAAGGTGTTGTGCTTTCATGAGTATAGCACCATATCATGTCCAGCAGACAGCATTCCACTGCGCTCCTCCCCATCCTTCAGCTCTTACATTCTTTCCACCTCCTCTTCCATGATGTATCCTGAAATTAGGAGTCTTGTGGGTATCCTGTTTAGGAATCAGCACACAAGAGTCACTTATTCCCAGCACTTTTGCCAACAATGTATCTCTGCATTAGCCTCTGCCAATTGCAAAAAGAAATTTATAATCAGGGCTGAGAGGAACACTAATCTTTTTTTTTATATAAAATATATCTTTATTGTCTATATTTACATACACTGAATGAGCAAATAATGTGTTGTGTCCTCAGTTCCCCAATTTCCCTCCTCCCTGTCCCCAATCAGCTGGATATCCTCCTTTGTGCATCAGTTCATGGAGTAGGGGGTTATGGAGAGCCTAGGTGTCAATCTAGTTCCACCCCCCTTTGTATGTTGTTACTGAGGGGGACCATGTCTCTGGATATTCTCCTCCACCATGGCTCTTAAAATCTTTCCGTCCCCTCTTCCACTCAGTTCCCTGAGTCATGGTGGGTGAGTATTAAGGCTGCTTTATTGTTGAGGTCTTAGGGGCCTCTGTACTTCTGCTTTAGGTTGCGTTGAAAATCGTTGGTGTCTGTCTCGCTGGCTCATCCTGGGTTGATTGATTGGCTGGTTATAGGTCTCTTGCTTATCCCACCATTCTCTGTGGGGTTCCATGTGGAGCATCCATGGGAGGCCTGGGTTGGCTCATCTCTTGCCAGGATGTCAGCTATTGGTCTTCAGCTCGTTGGTAAGGTTGGAAAGACCACAGCTCTCTCACTGCCTTCTGAAAGACACAAGCAGAATCTATTGGAGAGTGAGATCAGTATAGGTTAACTGAGATACACTTTTCTGAATTGGCTAGATTCTATTGTGATTAGCCTCTTTGTAAATCACTTGTAAAGTGAATTTCTCTTTGGGGTCCCAAGATTCTGGTTCCCAATGTATTTCTCCCTGAGTCCCCAATTCCAGTCAAGAGCTCCTTGTCACTGAGTGGATTTACTTGGCCAAATTAAAAGCTGTTGATTGCCTCCCCCAGGCTTTGGCTCCTCCATTGCACAAGTGTTCGTGTCTTGGTTCACTGTTCTCTCCTAGTAGGAAGTGTGTACAGCCTACTCATGGTGGCAGACTGTGGAGGAACACTAATCTATGAGTGTAGACACAAATATTTAGAATGCAGTTTGACAACATGTTCATTCAACATAACTACAGATTACCTCCTTAGGGCCTATGACCTCCACAGCCATGTTTTCACCAGTTTTACAGTACTAAACATAAATTCTCTCCTGTGACACGAGCCTCTAGTCTAATTGAAACACAGTTAAGTTACTGCCATAACACTCGTGTCACTGTTGCACCAGTGGACACATCTTGCCTGGCTAAGTTAGGCTGTTCTACTCCTCTAGCACCCTGCATAGTTTTTTCCATCACTGTGAAAGTTAACTAGCAGGGAGTTATCTTCCAGCTCTGTTCCAGCTTGATTCCCCTGTGTCCTGCAATGGAAGCATATGGGGTCTTCAGCAACAGAGTCCGCTGTCTAATTTTGGTGGAAAAACAATGGTAATAGTCTGATTTTTTTGTTTGTTTGTTTGTTTAATAGATAAGACAAAACCTATGGCTTCTGTGACAAACGTCCACACTTCCAGCACACAAGCAGCTCCTGTAGCTGTTACAACACCAACTCTATCAAGTCAAGGGACACCCACATCACCTGTTAAAAAGGTAAGCCAAAATTTTAATTTGCCAAAATATGTATATTCTATTTAAGCACCATTGAATTGACTTACTAAAACAGTTCTGAATTGTTATAGCTCCTTTAAAAAAAAAAATACTGTGTTCTATTTTTATTTTTAAGCTTCCTCTTGACCATATTATAGACTCTTTTTACAGTTATTGTGCCATTGATGTTATGCTTGACAGTTAACCAGTGTTACAGTTATTAGTTAAATAATGTCAGGAAGATGAAAACTTGCATAATACTAAAACCAGTGGTGTGGTAGTGTTATTAAACTTTTATTCCAAGAAATTTGGGTTTCATATCTGTTGTAGTCAGCCACACCACTGGGATGAATCTCCAAACCAGGTACAATTTGGGGGAGGAAAGTATTTATTGAACAGATCCAGGGGAAGTTAAGGAATAGGCTGTCTCCCTTTCACAGATCCAAGCAGAGACAGGCAGAAGGCCACCACCAGCACCTTAAGCAAGCAAGCACTCTGTAACACTTTAATGCAGAACTGCCAGACCTGGGGTTCCTGCTTTTCTTTTGCATATCTATCCCTAGTGATTTGCATCCAATTTAGAAAGGGCCAGTCCCTAGGAGGCTAAGCCAAAGTGACACTTCCTCCAGCCAGAAGCCTGGAGACAATTAACAATTTAATAAACACAATTATAATATATTCTGTTGGGGACATTTATTCAAAACTACCACAATATCCTTTGTCACTTTTAGCTAGAGTTATTCATCGATAATTTCACACACAGGTAAATAAGACACAAAAGTCAGTGAGAGAATACAAGTCCATGAGAGAATAAGAATTGAGATTTTTTTTTTTGGGGGGGGGTTCATAGTACAAAGTGTCTGTCATGCCACTATTCCATGCAGTTCTCTCCTACAAAGTGAAAATTTTTCAAATAGATTTCATGTATTCAGTTTTCACTTTGTCAAGCATGGCCTATGAAATTACTTCTCAGTGCATACCTAATGCTATAACTGAAGGTAAATACACCTGTTTAGCTTAGTGGGATAGTGAACTTTACTATTTAAAAATTACTTAAAACATGTATATAAAAATCTGTTCTTATATCCTGTGGTAGATTTTTTTTAATCTAGTTTAATTTCACCTTTTAGTGTTTCTAAGTTTTTAAAGAGATTTTATGTAGAACCAGTTACAGAGAGATATAACAGGTACAGATTTCCTTATGAATTGTTAATCTTACAGTTGAGAGTTCTAATTTTACATTCTTAGTCCATACTCAACTTTTCATATTTACAGTTGTCTTAGGCTAACTTCCTCCATCAAAGTTTAAGCTGTTGTGTTGTATATGTGTGTTGGTTATAAGGAATAATCTGATATAAAGAAAGCAGACAGCTGAATTGAATGTAACATATTTAGTAATAACACCAATGAAATATAGCAGAAGATAGATGTATTCACTTTAAATGATCTTGCCTTGAATTCTTGATTCAAATTAATTATGCAAAAAACTTGTCCTGTATCAATAATATCAGGCTAATAATTTACGAGGTTATATATGAGTCCATCACTTTGGTCTAGAGATGTAGCCCCACAGTAGAGCTGGGTTTGCTCCCCATCACCTTTAAGTAAGTAAGTAAATATACAAAGGAAATAAAATAATAAATCAATTTAATACAGTGCATTAAATTGTTGAGTAACAATTTATATAACTTGTCAAAGTAAGCATTATTGAAATCTTGGAACAGATTGTCTACTCTTTTATGGGTGTGTGTTCCAATGAAATATAAGCAATACTTTGTTCACTGGGAAGTGAAAATTTAGAATTTTCTCAAAATTAAGAGTTACTGGTTCATTGAATTCAGTTTCTTGAACAGAAAAAAAAAGCAATGTGAGCAAGTAGGAATGATATTTGATAAGGAATGATTTTTTTATAGTAAATATACACAAAGTCAAACAGGAAAGTCTTTACTTCTAGGATAGCAATTTTGTAATTTATTTAGTAAAGAATCACAGAAGGTGCTTAAAAAATACAACAAGATAATTATTCCTTGTATAGTATGATCACAGCAGGTATTGCTATACCTAAAGATGAGATGATTGATAGATGGTGACAAATATAAACTAGGGTTAGGGACTCTTGAAGGACAGAAGGACATTTAGAAATGTGGCTCCTAATTTATGGATGAAGAAAGATGACAGGGAAGAATTCTATCATGACTGCAGATTTTGACACATAGGAGAGGGCTGGAGAGATGGCTCAGAGGTTAAGGCATTTGCCTCTAGTGCCTAAGGCCCAGGGTTCAATTCCCCAGTGCCCACATAAGCCAGACCCACAAGGTGATGGCCCTGGTGCGCTCTCTCTCGCTCTCTCTCGCTCTCTCTCTCTCTCTCTCTCTCTCTCTCTCTCTCTCTCTCTCTCTTTCTCTCTCCCTCTATCTCTGCTTGAAAATGAATAAATAAAATATTTTTTAATTTAAATAAATAAAAAATAAACATAGGGCATTGAAGAGTTGTAATTAGTGTTATTACTATAAATACAGAGCTGAGGGAAAGTTTGGAAGCAAAAGTGTGTGATTTTTCTTTCTCTATGTGAGTTTTAAATTTCAACCCATTCTATAGGTAAATAGAAAATTAAGGATATGAACTTAGGAGTTGAAATGGAGTAGAGTACATTTGAGAATAAGGGCTTAAAATTAATATTTATCTTGAGACAATAGTAAAGACCCTACATCCAACCCTTGGCAAAGGAAAGAGAAAGTATTTGGAAGCAGACTCAAAGAGTCCTTGTGTTGCAGGAATAGACAAGGAAAATTATTAAACTGATGGGGGGAAACGACCAAGAGATGCACTGGTCAGAAAAGTAGGAAAGCCAGGAGGTAGTATCCTCTTAAAAAGCAAAAGAAGAAGCTTCAAGTGGGAGTTACTGTTAAGTGTTTAGTAGATTTACCTGTGTATCAAATAAAATAGAAAGGTGCTTTTAAATACCTGGAGCAGTAGTTGAATTTAAATTCTTAAGTAGTGAAGTTGTCTGTATGTGTCTGTATGTGGTCTTTTTGTTTATTTTGGTGTTTTTTTTTTCCTCTTATTTTCTGCTGTGCTATGCTGTTGGTAGCCAGCAAGGTGGCACACTCTTAAGACAAAGGAATTGCCTGTTCAAAGCCACCTTGGGCTACATAATAAAAATTTTTGTCTTGAAAAGGAGAAGGGAAAGAAGATAGCTCAAGCATTTGTTTCATTTTTAAAGTAGTACAAATACATTATATAGTTTTTGTAGTGTGCAGAAGATGTCACTATATTTCTCTCACAACTATAAAGATCCCAAAGAGCTGCTGTGATTTTATTAGACGCCTTGAAATGCAGTTTCAGTGCACATTTTAGGAACCAAGAAATGTGTAGACATTATTGATACAAATTAATTACGGGACTTAACAAAACTATCTAATTGTTTTGTCAAAGAAGTGGACCACTAGAATTATGGGAACTATAACTAAATCCCTGTTATTCTACTGATTAGAGAAAACTTTGATAATAAGTGAAAAATTATTTTTAATTAGCAATTCCTTGCTTATAACAACTTAGATAGTTGCTATATTCTGTCTATATTTAACTGTGGTTGAGCATTTAGAATGTGACACTGAAGTTGAAGTGAACTATTTATGAATTACTGATGTTGAATTTTTAGGACTGCTGGAAAGCCCTGAAAGTGGAGTAATTACATATATAAAAATAGTTTTTAGTTGAAATGTTTAAGTTAATGTTTGCTGGAAAAGTTAAGCAGTAAATTCAAAGCAGTGATATTTCAAATAATAAACTGTATATTTAGAAAATGTGATATTTTTATGTTGGATTTAAATTTTTTCCCAGAGTATCCAAATTGTTAAATACAAAATTCCCATGCATTATACATTATATCCTGTCTGTGTGTGCTTAACTAACTGCTATGGAATTTTCTTTATTAGATTCTTTCAGATTACCTCTTCATGAAACTAGAACTTGTTCTTACCAACTTTTCAAAGATTATTTATTATAAAATTGGAATAAAGAAAAGTTTTTTTACTTTTAACTTCCCTTTTCTGTTTTCATACTTCCAATCTCTTGACTGTCTTATTTCAATTGGCTTTAGTTTGATTTCATTGCTCCTCTCATGCCTGTGGTGGAGTCAGTAGACCCTGCATCATGGAGGCAGGGCTTGCGCAAAACTGGCATTGTGCTGGTGCCCAGTAAGGGTGAAAAATCCATGGTGAGGCATTTCTACGTGGAAGAATGCATATTAGGTTACAGCATAACAAGCTTAATATGACTATTGGTTCCCAAGATGCATGGTTTTAAATCCTGACAGTGTGCTTATGTTTTTGTTTTCTGTATCTGCATCATAATTTTTCTGTGTGACATAAAGTGTGTAGTGTGTTTTTATAAATCTAACCTTTGGAAAGGCAATCTATTTACTCCTTTAGTTTGAGATTTTAAATTTGTCTTAAGAAATTAACCTACTTAGAAGTGTTTCTCCTGAAACTGTTACTTATAATTTTAGACATAATCTATAAACTTTCCAAATAAAGGACCAATTGGTTTTGATAACTTTTTTCTATAAAAAGTTTCCAAGCTCGACGACAAAAATTTCTCCCAAAGAAGAAGAAAGAAAAGATGAGTCTCCAGCATCCTGGAGGTTAGGACTGAGAAAGACTGGCAGTTACGGTGCGCTTGCTGAAATCACAGCATCTAAAGAGGCCCAGAAAGAAAAAGACATTGCAGGTGTGATTCGTTCAGCTTCAAGCCCCCGCCTTTCTTCCTCTTTGGACAATAAGGAAAAGGTAATCTGTTTCACAGTCTGGTTTCTATGAAACCCAAACCGTGATTTATTTTGTTGGAACATCAATCTGTAAAACTGGTGGATTTTCTGCTCGGTATCTTTATAGATACTAGATAACAACTTAATTCACCTGACTTAATGAATGCCCCAATATATATTGGGCAGGTCAGATGTATTTGTTCAAAACATTGAAGAAAAAAAACAAAATTTCTTTAGTCTTCTTTTTATAATAGATTACATTAAGGAATGGGCTTATTTTACTTAATAAATTTTTCAGGCGTAAAGAGCATCTTTTTTTTTTAAATATTTTATTTATTCATTTTCAAGCAGAGAGGAGAGAGAGAGAGAGAGAGAGAGAGAGAGAGAGAGAGAGAGAGAGAGAGAGAGAAAGAGAGAACCAGGACCACCACCTTGTGGGTCTGGCTTATGTGGGTCCTGGGGAATTGAACCCAGGGCCTTAGGCACTGGAGGCAAGTGCCTTAACTGCTGAGCCATTTCTCCAGCCCAAGAGCATCTTTTTTTTCTAAAATGTGAACAGAGTCTGTTACAGTCATCCATTATCTGTATTTTCTGTACTGGCACTTTGATATCTTACCAGCAACTTTGTCTTAATGAGTACTGTAATTCTCTTTTGAGAGGCAGTACTTAATATTCCATCAGATAGGTTCACTACAATTTAGTCAATGCTATTTTATATAATAAAATTATTTTTACTGCATTTTTATGTATTTTAACTTGTGATATGATGTTACTTTAAGCTATCAGAAGTCCTAGAAAAAGTCATAAAGGTGGATTTTCCATTCTTGTGTTTAATTATTTTCTAATTCTAACCTAAGGAGAATGAAAAGAAGATCTCTTTGCTCAAGCTATTCCTCATTACTTGTGTGGTACCTGATTGACGTATATAAAAGTTTTGCTAGAAACTAAGCTATGGGGAAAATGATACAGTAAATTATGTTGGCCATATAATTATGCATTATAAAATAGCCTTTTCTTAACATTCTCTTCAGTACTTATACTCTATTATTTTCATGCATTTTTCCTGTTTTCAGGAAAAAGACAGTAGAGGAACACGACTTGCATATGTCGCGCCTACGATACCAAGACGACTAGCCAGTACATCTGACATTGAAGAGAAAGAAAACAGGTTAGTTCATCAGTTTGCTATTTGAATTCACCACAAAGTCTTCATTATCTAGTATCAGTGTTAATATGTGAGAATTATAATTACATGTGTTACAGACAGAGAAATCCTGGGCAGTAAAAAGAACAAGCCTAGAATATTCATCATAAGAAGGAAAGAAGGGCTGGAGAGTTGGCTCAGCGGTTAAGGCACTTGCCTCCAGTGCCTAAGGCCCTGGGTTCAATTCCCCAGGACCCACATAAGCCAGACCCACAAGGTGGTGGCCCTGGTGCTTGCTTTCTCTCTCTCTCTCTCTCTCTCTCTCTCTCTCTCTCTCTCTCTCTCTCTCTCTCTCTGCTTGAAAATGAATAAATAAAAATATTTAAAAAAAAAAAGAAGGAAAGAAGTAAGTGGTAGGAAAAGATGACACACTGATGAAACTTTTTTGGACATGTAGGAAAGAGAGCAGCAAGTCACTGTCCATGCTTTCATTGGTTGGTCTCTTCCTATATTTCAGCCTATAAGGGCTCTTTCTCCTCTGTCCCCTCTCTTTTTGTTTTTCTTCAAGGTAGTGTCTCACTATAGTCCATACTAACTTGGAAATCTGTCTCCCATTTTACTGTTAAGTGTTCTGGGATTACAGAAGCCTACCAGTTTCAAGTTTAGCAACAAGTGCTTGATGTGCTGAGCCATCCCTCATCCCAATCCTGCCCCAGTCCCAAAAGACTAACTTGATTTTTTTTTCTCCACCAAGGAAGGGAATGTCTCACTCTAGCCCAGACTAACCTGGAAGTCACTGTAGCCCCAGGCTGACCTCAAACTCAAGGAAGTTCTCCTACCTCAGCTTCCCAAGTGCTAGGATTAAAGGAGTGGGCTGCCTCGCCCAGAGAATATTTTAATACAATTTTAATCATGTTTTAATATCCAATTACATGCCTTCATTTTTTTTCAAATAACATTCCATAGGTTATAAGTATTCTCAATAAGCACTAATTTCCCATCAGTATAGACTGTATCTGATGATGTCACAGTAACCATCCCTTCCCTCTGTTATATGGCTCACAGTATATAGGATCATATATAATATTTCTATAAATACATTAATTTTGTCCCCTATATTTTGAATTACACATTAGGGAAAGAGCCTCAGGAATATTTCCTTTTGATAAAAATCCCAGTTTGCCTAAAGGATTTTGCTAGTTTTACTTCTTGTTTATTAACATAATCTTTTTAAACCCTATTTTTATATTATCTATCAGAATCTGAAAGATGTTCTTTTCACAGAGATTCTTCAAGTTTACGAACAAGTAGTTCTTATACAAGAAGAAAATGGGATGATGATCTTAAAAAGAATAGCTCGATTAATGAAGGATCTACTTATCATAGAAGGTAATGCAGTTCTTACGTGGTGCTTATGTATTCTATAAAAATAGGAAGCAATGTGTCTCAGCCCTCAATTTAACATCAGTTGAGCAAATATGTTCTCTATCTTTGGTTGTTTATGATTTGGGGTTTATGATTTGGGTTTAAAAACACTATGTGTTTAAAGATGTTGATAATTTGCTCTAATTTATGCTTGCTATTATATTTTAACTATACTTGGTATACTATGAAATGTCTTTTAGATTGTAGCATTTTAAATATACTTCTTATATAGTTGACTAAACCAGCCAAAATAGACTTATATCATAATTGATCTAGTAATCATTTTTGACATGGAACATTCCTGCTTGTATTAGAACCAGAACTGTGAAAATGCTTCAATTGCAATGTTATAATCATTTTAGAGATATTAGTTATCTGGTAAAAGCATCCCAAATGAATAAAATATTAGTAAGTATAATGTAGACATCCTTTTACCCATTGCTAAAAACAATTCCTCAAAAATGCCAAATGGTCAGGTGTGATAGTGCATGCCTTTAATCCAAGCACTCAGGAAACAAAGGTAGGAGGTATATCGGTGAGATTTGAGGCCAGACTGAGACTGCATAATGAATTCTCGGTCAGCCTGGGCTAGAGCAAGACCCTGCCTTAAAGGGTGCGGGGAAGGGTCTCTCCTCCCCCCCCCCCCCAAATGAAACCACACAAAAGTGGTTTTTGTTGGAACCAGCCTGGCATGACCATATGGTCTAGAATAATCTGGAAATGTGCAGTATCAAATCAGATCGTCTTTGAGAGTTATCAAAAGGGTTGGGAAGAGGCATAAAATTACACTACTAATTACATCAGTAAAATTAAACTCTAGCAAATTGTAGATGCAACTCTTGGTGCTGGAGCTGGTGGTATGTGTAGGAACACAGTTTTTAGATGTTTTGTGAATTTGTGTAATGTTTAAGACATTAATTACAGAATACACATACAAACACATCCTATATAGATATGACTCTTTCCTTTAGTTGCTCCTTTGGTAGAAGACAAGATGATTTGATTAGTTCTAGTGTTCCAAGCACCACATCAACACCAACAGTTACCTCTGCAGCTGGGCTTCAGAAAAGCCTGCTTTCCAGCACAACCACTACTACAAAGATTACAACGGGTTCTTCCTCAGCAGGCACACAAAGCAGGTAAGTTACAGGTATATTTTGTGTTCAGGTCTACTGTGTGCTTATGTATGTGCATGCATCTGTGTTTAGAAGATTGTGGGGCTCTGGATTTTTTTTATTTACCTTTTAAAAATTATTTCTAAACAAAAAATGATTAAAAAATGAGCAATTATGCATGTCTGGGGAAAATTTTCCAAGTCCTGATTAGATTGTTTAAAATGCAAATTTCTCTTTGACAGCTCCAGGTGAGCTTTGTGATGCATAGTTGCAAATGCCTCACTGACCTTGTGTTTTTAAAAAATCCATCCCTGTTGTTACATGTTTTCAGCTGCTAGAAAGTGCTTTCGTTGTTTAGCTGTTTCCCTTTTCTCTTTTTGTGTTGCTGCTTATGATGCTATAGTACCTCAAATCGTGTGTGGGCTGAGGATAGTACTGAAAAAGACAAGGACAGTGCTTCTACCACAGTGACCATTCCTGTCGCTCCAACTGTTGTAAATGCTGCAGCCTCTACCACAACCCTGACTACAACTACTGCTGGCACTGTTTCCTCCACATCAGAGGTCAGGGAGAGACGCAGGTGTGTACAGGTCCTCACAGTACTAGTACTGCTAATATGCTTGCCCAGTGAGGAGCGGTGGTTTGGGTAATTTGATGTTTGTGTGTGTGTGTGTGTGTGTTGTGTTTTATTGTTTTGTTTTGTTTAAATCTTGGGAAGTTGGTGACCATCTCTCCAATACTTTGTATTATTAGCTCAGACCTAGGTAAATTGATATGCCTAGCATTTATCAGCATTTAGGCTTGGTATCCTGTCTCTGAAAAAACTGATGTTAGTGTTTAAACTAAAGGCACACCCAGACTTATTTAGTTAGCTTTGCTGGGTCTTTTTAATGATTTTACCTGAAAAAAAAAATTGTGATGAAGGCAAAAATATCTAGGGGGAGATTAGATAGAGTGTACCACAGACAAAGTTTGCCAGTCTTTTAATTGTTCCCTGCAGTTGTCAAGGAATGTGACAGGTACTAAATTGTTTTTGTTTTTAAATTTTCATCTTGAGATTCTTGGGCTAGAGGTAGAGCTGTTGCCTCATGTCCCAGACCTTGGGTTCAATCCCCAGCACTAAAAGAGAGGAAGAAAGCCTTCTGTTTGCTGTTTTCTCTTCTTTTCTTCTTTTCTCTCTTTTCTTTCTTTTCTTTTCTTTTCTTTTCGATTGTCTAGGGATCAGATGCTGGCCTCTACACTGAGTTTCAACCCTAGCAACAAAGCTGCTTACCTTGTCTCAGTCTATATGGTTGGTTATCTGTAGGCCAGAATTCCTTCTTCTGTAAAAATAGTGCTTGTTTTACATAATTTTTAGCTTCTAGAGTCCTTTCTATCTCTAGTATTCTATAGTTGTTGTTTTTTTTTAACAAAATCGCCAATGATAATTAAAGCTTAATGAATGTTCTCCCCAGAATCATCAGTTGCTTCAGAAACAAATTAGGACTTTTTTCCCCCTTGTAGTGCCAGCAATTGAACCCAGGGTTTTTTGAATGTTTGAGAGTCCTTCTACCAGTGTGTTCCTGAATCATGATTCTTAGCTTCAAGTTTACTTACATTGAGGAGATAGTTGAATTGTGACTTTTAGAATTAGTTCTAATTTGCTTTAATGAAAGGTATTAAAAATTGAAAAGTAAATTTGGAATAACTTGTTAGGACAAAATAGATTCTTCTAATAGCACAAAACCAAACTATGTCTTTTGATATTTCCGTTCTATATTCCTAGATAGTTTGTCCTGGTTTCAGTGATGCTTGCACCAATTTTACTGTTGTGTTTTCTTCCACAAGAAAGGCATTTAAAAGTTTTAATACATTGTTGGCCTCTTCTGGTCATCTTTTGATTAAATTTCACCTATAGTTTTGAAATTTATATAGTTAAAAATTTACCTTAAAAAAGCCAGGTGTGGTGGTTCATGCTTAATCCCAGCACTTGGGAGGCAGAGGTAGGAGGAAGATTGCTGTGAGTTTGAGGCCAGCCTGGGACTACAGAGTGAGTTCCAGGTTCCCAGTCAGCCTGAGCTAAAGTGAGACCGACCCTACCTCAAAAAAAGGGCCGAGGGAGAAAGAAAAAAAAATTTGCCTTAAAGATGTATACACATATGAGTATATCATATGGTGACTGTCACATATAGAAAATATATTGTATATTACAAATTAATAGGGTTCACTTTATGCTAATTTGAGATAAATACTGCATAATTTTAGTGGATTTTACAAATCTTTCAGCTAGTGACTTAACTGTGTAACCTGCATGTATTAAAAATTATGATAAATAGGCTTTTCAACTTTGATGACAACCTAGACTCATTGAAATAGTGTCATTTGTTTTGTGTGCAAAAATAAGAATGAAGTGGAAATGCAATACACTTTTTTCTAAAGTAAATAAGGAAAGTTTGGTCATACCAAATTGGAGCCAGAATTCAGTAGTCTATGGTCATACCTAACTACAGAGCAGCTCATTAAGTGAAGTGATGTCTGTTTGGCCTGCTATACTTCTTGTTTAGTTTTATTTATTTTACCAGATTAACTATCACTTTAGGGTTCATCTTTTTTTTTTCTTTTTTTCTGAATGGAAATCCAAAAACAGTAGGTAAATAAATGTTTAATGAATGAATGAAAAAAAAATAGCCATGTGGACCAAATTTTCCAAGCTAAGGTATTTAGTAAATTTACTACAACAAAAAAGAAAAGAAAAATCCTCTACTTAAATTGTTTTGAGAAACACTTAAAATATTTAAAGCAAGTTACTTTTCAGTATATCACCAACCCTTAAATATCTTACTGTTCTAATGAAGGCTATAAAAAAACCAAATCTTTCTAATAATATTTCAGAATTAATCTTTCTTAAACTTTAATTAACAAGATTAGTTTTTGTCTTCCTCCTTGTAAATAATTTGGCCCAAAAAACTCATTATAGTTACAAAAATAGGAAGTATCTATTAGATTCAAATCCAAGCCTGCAAATTCAAGAATTACTAGATTGAGCATTCTAAAACAGTGTAAATGAGACATGTGAGTTTTAGTGTAGCTCATGGAAAAGGGGTGGCAGGTCCTCCCAAATGTTCTTATTGGTGCAGATGAAAACATATGTGGCAGAATTTCAATAAGATTGTAAGAGAAATACAAACTTAGGACAAGTTGTAACCGAAGTGTTTTGCTTCTTGATATTTTCTCATCCACACTTTTAAGAGAACAAGTTAAAAGTAGCAGAAAACAAACAATTATAATTTAAAAATTAAAATTTTGAGGAGTAAATTAAAGTTGGTAACTAGTGTTTTAGTAGAAATTTGTTGAGAGCTCTTCTATGAAATGCTTCAGTTAAAAAGTGTACGCCTTAGCCAGGCATGGTGGTCCTTACCTTTAATCCCAAACGTTCAGGGTCGCTGTGAGTTTGAGGCCACCCTAAGACCACATAGTGAATTCCAGGTCAGCCTGGGTTAGAGCTAGAGCCTGCCTCAAAAATCAAAATAAAAGGGGCTGGAAAGATGGCTCAGCGGTTAAGGCACTTGCCTCCAGTGCCTAAGGCCCCAGGTTCAATTCCCCAGGACCCACATAAGCCAGACCCACAAGGTGGTGGCCCTGGTGCATTCTCTCTCTCTCTCTCTCTCTCTCTCTCTCTCTCTCTCTCTCTCTCTCTCTCTCTCTCTCTCTCCTTGAAAATGAACAAATAAAATATTTTTTTAAAAAATCAAAATAAAAAATATACATACATACCTACCTACCTACCTTGAGGGATAAATGCAAGTCCTACTATGATAGCAGGAAGACAATCTCTTTCAGTGTTTCAATAATGTATAGAAGAACATTTTCAGGAACATATGTGTAAGAAAAAAAATGTCTATGAGTTAACTAGATACAGGAAACAGGTAATATTTTCTTAAACCAGACTAAAAAAAATTAAAACACAGCTGTGGTAGGATTTTCTCCATTTTGTAAGTGTGCTCAATGTTTCACTCAAGTAACAGTAAATACCCTCTTAAGAATGTCTTGACACGGGACTGGAAAGGTGCCTCAGTGGTTAAGGTGCTTGCCTACAAAGCCTAAGAACCCAGGTTTGATTCCCCAGTGCCCACGTAAAACAAGAATGTCTTGACACTAGTAAGAAGCAACAAAGAAAGTCAGTTGCTGAGTCAGATTATAAGTGGTAAGAGTAGCTGATAAAATCGAGGCACTGCCACAGCCATTCAATCAACACAGGATAAGCCAGTGAGACAGAAACAACGATTTTCGACACAAAGACCCTTAAGCTCACATTAAAGCAGCCTTAATACTCATCCACCACGACTCAGGGAACTGTGCGGAAGAGGGGGCAGAAAGATTGTGAGAGCCGTGGTGGGGGAGACAATACAGAGGCATGGCACTCCTTAGTAACAACATACTAGGGCCAGGAGAACCTGGCTGAATACTAGGCTATCCATGGTCCCCTGTCACAAGGACTGATCCAGACGACCCATGGAGGAGGATATCCAGCTAATGGGGGGGGGGGGCATCGGGGAATTGGGGATAACAACTCATTGTTTGCCCACTAAATAATGTAACTCATTATGGACAATTAAAAAAAAAATTGAGGCACTGCATCTTAGATGAGAAATGACTTTGTCATCTTCACATTATCTAAGGAGATAAATGCTAGGAATAATCATGTATTCTAGTTTGGGAGACAAAATTTTTAAAATTAGATGTGTAAGGGGGACTGAATGGATTCCTTTATATTTAAAAGAAATGGATACTCTAAAGATTCCTGGAAATGAAAACTGTAGATGATTCTGAGGAGTGTGAAGATGCTTTACTATGTTCTCTGCATTTGGAGTTCTAAAGGACACAAAAAAATGGAAGGCATAAAAACCTCCAGTAAACTCAGAAACTTGTTATACTCTTAGGAATATTATCAGGTTAAAACACAGAATGAGTAACAAATGGAAGATACAAAAGCTAACCCAAAAAAAAAAAAAAAAACATTTTGTAAAGTAGTATTAGAATAAAGAAATTGCACCATTACTTTGAGTTTCGAGAGAGGTGCAGGTAGAATAAACTAGACTGAATAAACAGCATAAAACTAGTGTACTCCTTAAGTAGTCTCAGGAAAGCGTGAGTTTATGTTCATAGATGAAGCATGGTCATGGAGGGTAAGTTTTTTTTTGAGATTTTTCAATTCTTCAAAATATGAAACAGTGTGATGTGTACACGAAACATTAAAATTGTGTAAGGACAATAATGTAGGGGGCTAGAGATGGCTCAGCAGTTAAGGCACTTGCCTGAAATGTCTAACAACCCAAGTTTGATTCCTCAGTACTCACATAAAGCCAGATGCACAAAGTGGCACATAAATCTGACGTCCATTTGCAGCAGCTGGAGACCTTGGCACACCCATTCTTTCTGTCTCTCTTTTATCCCTCTCTGCCTGCAAATAAATATTTAAAATAAAAGAATGCAGGGAGTGCTGCTTACTCCTGCACCATCATACAGTCCAAATGTTACATTCAGACCTAACCACTGCACTAAAATATGACGGTGGAATCTCAACCTCTGTCAGCAACATCTAAGACACTGTGGCAGGATAAGAAGGAATGATTTAGGAAATTTGATTATATACCCAAGAGAATTAAAGATCTAGAAAGAAAGTTGTACTTTAATAAAGTAGAGAACAGTTTAAGTCCCCCTATTCTTTGTATAATAAATGAATGAATGAATGAATAAATAAATAAACATGGTTCATTAAAGGTATAGGCCTAATAAATGGATTTTAACTGAAGTATAGGAGAAGCTGGAGAAATAACACTGAATGAGCTGTTTCTTGGTAGATTAGATTTACTGTAGATTAGATTTACTGTATGCTTTTGGTGAATTGACCATTTGCTAAGTGAAATGAAATGGTTCTCTTTGTTCATCTTCAGATCTCTGAATCCTTTTAAGTATGATTTTTGTTATAGTGTTAAATATATCTTAGGAAAAATTCAAAGTGTGAAATATTTAATTATAATTCCTGCCAATCTAAAAAGAATCATACTTAATTATTGAATTTCTGGGTAGGTATAATCATTTTTTTCAAGGTTTTTTTTTTTTTTTTTAGCTCACTAAACCCTACACTTCCATGTTTTTTCCAAAACATTATTACATATTCACATTCATAGATCCCATATCTCCAACTAACAGTTTTTGTATATTATTCTAGATCATACCTCACTCCTGTTAGGGATGAAGAGTCTGAATCCCAAAGAAAAGCCAGATCTAGACAAGCAAGACAGTCTAGACGATCAACACAGGTATATGTAATATGTATAATGTGCATGCTGAATACATGACTTTTTTTACTTTAATTTGAAAATATTGATGTCAGTGTAAGTATGAGTGAATCATAAAAGATCAAAGCTGCTCTCGAAATTCTTCCATCCTTTGGTATATGATTACACTGTTACTGTCATCTCATCTATTTAGCTATGTCCCTTTGTCTCTTTTAGAGATATTTAATCTCTATTTCTAATTGGAGCATTCTGGTGTTGTAATTAAGTATATATGAGAGCTAATAAATATTAGAGTTCTGTGACTATTTGCATGTGGGAGCAGTGGTGAATAGTCTTAGTATTGTGCATAGCAAATAGGCAATGGACAAGAGAACAATGTCTAAAGTTAGTTATCATTTTACTTCCTATTTTCATTTTAATTATGCCATTATGATCTATGCCATATGGATATAGCCTATGGTTGAGGAGTCCATGGTACAGGTTCTGCTCTTTGAACCCTATCGTTATTTAGCTTTCAAAGAAAACTACTTTTACTCCTTGAAATCTAACTTGTTCTTCATAGTCTAACCTGACCAAAAAAACCTTTTATTCAAACTTTTGTTAAACCTTAACAGCTAATGGCTGTGAAATAAACAATATACAGAATGGTTCTCTTTTCTTACTCTGATCTGAGGAAGATATTTCCATATCTCTTACTATTTTGTTAACTTCTCAATATGGAGAGTTTCTTGCCCACATTTATAACTTATGATTATTCATTCTTCATAGAATGAATAAGATTTTCTCTGTAAAAATTCCAAACATGCATGTTAGATTTTTAGCACATTCATATTTGTTTTTTATTACACTTATATTTGATATATCCGTTACTAAAATACTCTTGAAACAAATTTTAATGTCTATTACTCATTTTTGTGTGTAGGGGGTGACATTGACTGATCTTCAGGAAGCCGAAAAAACAATAGGAAGAAGTCGTTCTACCAGAACAAGAGAACAAGAAAATGAAGAAAAAGAAAAAGAGGAAAAAGAAAAACAGGACAAAGAGAAACAAGAAGAAAAAAAGGAGTCAGAAACCTCTAGAGATGATGAATATAAACAAAAGTACTCAAGAACTTATGAAGAGGTATGGTTTTACCGACAAGGTGGCTCATGTAGTATGAAGGAAGGGTTCTGTGAGTACCCACAAACCGTTTATCAAATATGGGAAAGTATGTTAGCTGAATTGTTTTGACATAGCTAGAACATTATTTTTCCTTTGAATTAATTTTTAAGTGCCCTATATGTCTTTATTGGACTTAATATTTCAAATGGTTTGAATTTTAATATTCACAGACATATCCACGTTACAGACCAGTATCAACTTCAAGTTCAACTACTCCATCCTCTTCACTTTCTACTATCAGCAGCTCACTCTATTCTTCAAGTCAACTAAACAGGCCAAATAGTCTTGTAGGCATAACTTCTGCCTACCCTCGAGGATTAACAAAAGAAAATGAGCGAGGTAAGACACTAAATTTGTGTGTGTGTGTGTGTGTGTGTGTGTGTGTGAGAACATGTAAGCATGAATGTGTGCAATCCACGGCACATGTGTGGTGGTCAAGAAAACGTGTGTGCTGGTCCTCACCTTCTCCATCATCTGAGGGAAGGCCTCTGCCTATCTCTTCCCCTCTCTTTTTCTCTCTCTGTCTTGTTTTTGCTGCTGTTGACTGCTATTCTTGCCATGTTCTTCCTGGAAATGTTCCTATCTCCCATCTTGCTGTTACTGTTCTGGGATTACTGAAGTCCACCACAGTTTCTGCCTTTACATAGGATCTGAGGATATAATTTGGAGGTACTCAGGCTTGAGCAGCAAGTGCTTTATGAGACCAACCCCCCACCCACCCAAAAAGGCTAACTGATTTGTTTCTTCCCCCGCCCCCTCTGCCAAGGCAGGGACCAATTCTAGCCCAGGCTTATCTGGAACTCAAACTAATAGTCCTAAACTATTTTCAAACTTAGGGTGAT
This sequence comes from Zapus hudsonius, assembly GCA_004024765.1. Lineage (NCBI taxonomy): Eukaryota > Metazoa > Chordata > Mammalia > Rodentia > Dipodidae > Zapus > Zapus hudsonius. Next base: position 44,493 of record PVHP010001980.1, on the reverse strand, counting down.
CCTCCTACCTCAGCCTCCCCAGTGCTGGGACTAAAAGCGTGTACCAAGCCCAGCAAGAACGTTTAAAAATACTTTGTTCCCTTTAAGTAATCTTTTGAATTGGTTTTCCTAATTAAAGTACAACTAAATAACTTTCCAGAAGTCTTCATGCATGCTTGTAAAGTTAGTCTAGAAGAACTGGTGGGTTTCTACTACTTAGCACACAGTTCTTTAATGTGACATATTTCAGGTGCATTTATCTACTTCTTGCCTACTGAGGGTGATCATGTATGTAAAGTTTTTAGTAAAATTGTTTTAAACTAAACTCATTTAACACATAAATACCCTTATCAAAAAATTTGTATGCTTTCTTAAAAATTTCTTTATCAGCTGCAATATTTTGGGACATCAATTTCACTATTATCATCCTAATTTGATAAGAAACTTGATATTGAAATTACAATAACTACTTCATACCAAAGACATGTGCTAAATAAAAATATTCTAATTACAAGCATTTTATTTCTTAAACTAAATCACATAATACACATGGTAATATTAGTATTCATATAGAATAAACTTGAGAAAATGTTTTTCTCAGTTCCCAGCTAGGCTTTCTTTTGTTGGTCATTGGGATATTTTATTTTAGTTCTTTAAACTGCTGTGTGCGATGCCCGTGTGTCTGGAATATTTTTGAGCTAACTTTGAAGTATAGAAATAATCATGTATAAGTTCATATTTTTGGCTTTTCTTAGAAAGTTGAGAGCTATGGTTTTAGCTCAGTGGTAGAGTGCTTGCTTAGTTATTGCAAAGTTCCAGGTTGTATCCCTAGCAGTTCAAAAAGGTTTAAATGTTGAAAAGCTTTGTCTGAATTCTTATGTGTTAATAGTTAGCAAAAGCTCAGTGCTGCCAGCAACACCCATCCTACTCCATCCCTGGGGTAATGCCTTCATGGCACATTCTACCCATTCTTACTACCTAGATGGCAGTACAGGTATTGAAATTTGAAATACTTGCCCTAACCTGATTCAAAACACAACTTGAGTAACCTCAGTTATACTATAACTGTGGTGTCTTTTGCTAATGGCATAATAATGACTAGTCTTAATCATTTGTCTTTTATTTATGTCTACCTTTTTAGTATAGTCAAAGGCCCTAGTATTCTTTTAAGGTTGGAGCCATTTGCAGAGAAAAAAAAACAGAAATTTTTTATAAAAATAGATTTTTTTAAAGAAAAGATTGCCCTTACAGTAGAAATGAAATCAGTATGTATCACTGCAACTGAAAAAGCAGTGACTATAACTTTGCATGATTCCCGCTGTCCGTCTATCCTAACACTGAAATTGGTGTGGGTGTTATTTTTTTTGTGATCAGTGTTTCTGTTCATTGTTTACTGTAATACTAGAATATGAGCTTTGATTTTTTTAATAACTATCTTGCTATTACATATTAATAACTTGAGCCTTATTTCTTATAAGATTCCATTGCTTTTATACTCAACCATTATTATCATGTCTTCAGAGCAATATATTTTTTAGACAGTAGAAGAATGTAGTGAATTTGATCTCATCATCAAAGACATCTTATTGGGAGATTGTAATCTAAGTGTGTAGGAGCACTGAGAAAGGCAAACATAAATGTTAACTGAAGAAATTTAGGCTTCGCAAAGGAGGTTAACCTCTAATTGTTTTGATATAATACATTTCAAAACATTGTCAAGATATGTTGCTATCATGCAGTCTGTAATCCTCCACAGAGGGAGAGAAAAAAGAAGAAGAGAAAGAAGGTGAGGATAAATCACAGCCTAAGTCAATCAGAGAACGACGGCGACCAAGAGAAAAAAGAAGATCTACAGGGGTTTCCTTTTGGACACAAGATGTGAGAGCCTCTTAAAACTACTTGACAATATTCTTAATATTCCAATGTGCATATCAATAATTTCCTACATGCCTGCGAGTATATATTGTTTAAAACTGCATTTTTAATCTGTTAAATAACAAAAGTACATAAATTTTTGGTATGACCTGAAAACAGAAGTTATATCCTAATTTTGTAATAAAAATGGTAATAGCTGCTGCTCACAGTACATATTTAATAATGGCTAAATAACTCCTTTTATCATTTACACATTGCTGAAAGATGCTTAGCATTTAATCTAATTTTCTGAAATACCATAGTGAGAGCTACATAACAGAATTGTTTCATCTCAGTGAATTTGGGATAGAAGCAAATTACATTAGTTCTGGAAAAGGAACCTTTTTTGGACTGAGGAATTAATTCAATAGTAAAAAGCCTGTCTCCCCCCCCCCCCCTTTTATTGGCAATGCTCGGGGTCAAACCAGGGCCTTGTACATTGAAGGCAAGTAAGGGTTCCATTGGTGAATGACAGCCATAGTCCAGAGTGGTTTTTTTTTTCCAGAAACTTTATATTTTGAAGTTTATTATTCTAAAACATAATAAATGTATTCTTTAATGATTTAGCATCAAAATGTCAATGGAAAAGTCCCCATGTTCTGTCTTCCCATTTTTATGCCCTCATCTACCAGTGTTCGAACTTCTACCACCATAGTTAATTGTGCTTGTTTTGGAAGAGCATATGAAAATAGCCATGCTATGATGATTTTTGAAACGCATCTATGTTGTATAGATAGTGATACATTTACTTTCATTGCTATAGTATATTTTAATCTCTTAACATTTATTCTTTCACTGAAAAAACAACATGAGATCAACTATTTTTAGAATAGCCCATATATATATTTGTAAATTCTCTCTATGTTTGATAACATCAGGGATGATGTTTCTGTCCTTGCTGAGTTTTTTGTCTGGTTTGGTTTGGTTTGGATTTTTGAGGTAGGATCTTGCTCTAGCCCAGGCTGACCTGGAATTCACTATGTAGTCCTCAAGATGGCCTCGAACTCATGGCAATCCTCCTACCTCTGCCTCCCAAGTACTTGGATTATAGGTGTGCACCACCACAACTGGCTTTTGTAGGTACTTCACTTCATGGTATTTAATAATATTTATTTTTAACTTTGCCTGTCTTGTAAAACTTTCTTCTGATTAAACATTGTACAATGTGTTTCTCCTATACTTTATTTTCCATGTACTTTTTTAAAAATCATGAACAACATTTTAAAGTCAGCTTTTCTATAGACTAAATTGCAGAGGATGCATCATTTTCACTTTATATTAAACTAATTACATATACTACAGATAATACTGGCATATGCCATAAGCGCTTAGATACATGAAAATAGCACAAAACATGGATAAGTATTAAATGGAGTTAAGACTTTTAAATCCTTGCCATTATCCATGGTAAGGGTAAAGTACTCACATGTTTTAGAATCAAGTATGTATTTGGCTGTAAAAATATAAGACTTAAAAATAGGGAAAATAATACATAAAAGACAAGAAGGGAGAGATAGAACAAATGAGAAAAATAGCTAATTTATATTACATTTTTCTTTTAATTTGTAATATCGAAAAGTTCAAATATATATAAAAATTACAAAATAGTAAGGTAATTGCACCCCAAGTATGTATTGCTTCAGCTAGTTTCGCCACCACTTCCCAGTTTTAGTTTGTCGTGACTCATTCATATAGCTGTGGCTTGTTATTATATTATTAGAGTTCTTGGTTTGATTAGCAACTAAAAAAAGGCCATATATTAAAAACTGTTAATTTCTTTAAAGTTTATTTAATCAGTAAAATTTTCTCTACATTTCATCTTTCTTTTTATAATCACTTGTAGAGGAAATAGGCCATCATATCCTTGAAGCATGGCATAACACATCCTTTTATTGTTTTATATTTTTGTAAGTGATTAGTGGAAGTTACCTGATAGATCACACCCGGATTTAGTATTGTTTTGACAAGGCATATTATTCTTTTGTCAGAAAGTTCATATGTCTGATTGCTTTTAATTGATTATTTAGTATTTTTATAATGGTAAAATAATCTTAGCATCCTATATTTAACATTTTTTTTGAGGTTGGGTCTCGCTCTAGTCCTGTTTAACATTTTTTGCTTAAAATTAAGTCTACTTAACCAGCATTACAAGAATCCTTCCTCTGGTCCATATTGGCAACTCTTAAGTTTGTCATTTGAGCTAACATTGATTGAGTTCTAATTAGCCATCTAAGCACACTTTCTATCCACCTTTACCACCCTCCCCTGCCCCCGTGGTTAAACTTATGTTGACATACAAAAAGAAACAACAGTTTGATCAAAGAAAGGGTGGTATGTAGTTAGCCATCTATTGTATTTGATTCCTTTTCTTAGTTAATATTTTTTAGAAACACCTTTTTTTGCTGGGCGTGGTGGCACACGCCTTTAATCCCAGCACTTGGGAGGCAAAGGTAGGAGGATTGCCATGAGTTCGAGGCCACCCTGAGACTAGAGTCAATTCCAGGTCAGCCTGGACTAGAGCGAGACCCTACCTCGAAAAACAAACAAACAAAAAAAAAAAAACACCTTTTTTCCATTTCTCCATACTTTTTTCTAATTCCTGTGTTCTCCCATGAAATTGCATTGCATAAAGAAAAACAGTTTGTGACATGGAATTACTAATACAGCAACATTATCACTGATTTCTCCTGTTTACTAACTTTAAATATTATTTTTATTACATGTCAAAATGGTAGCTTTTATAAAAATTCTTTCTACTCTTTGGAGCAGTTAAGTTCATGTTCTCACTAGTGCTATTTATATAACTTAAATCATACATATGAGTCAGGCTTGTCTACTTTAGAGCCTATAGTATTTCTATATTCGGCCTGAACCAACCATGTTTGAGTGTAAATTTCTTAAACTCCTAAAAAACTTCTAGAGAAAAGAACTCCATATAATCCTTATAGGACTATTGTGGAAGTCTTAGTAGTCATAGCAAATCTACCTTTTCAAAAAAATTTTATTTTTATTTTTGCATCTTTATGACTAAATAATACATATATTTTCAGTTGAATTATATGCCATTTCACTGTAGTAAATCTTCATGTTTAAACTCCAGCTTCTTATGCTCGCTGCTCATATTTCCTAAACTACATGAGAGAGGTTTTCTTCACCATGGAATAGCCTACCTCAGTTGCTCCTTGCCTACGAAATAGGCTTCCTTGAAACAGAGTAGGAACATCGTACTAAAACTTCAGTTTTTCTTGAGTTGGGTGTGTAGCTCAGAGGTGGAGCATTTGCCTAGTTTATGAACTGTAAAATACCTTTGTTTTCATAATCTGTTTTAGAGTGATGAAAATGAACAAGAGCAACAATCAGATACAGAGGAAGGTTCCAATAAGAAAGAAACACAGGTAAATAGCCCTCATTTTTGTATTAATATTTGTATGTTAATGATTGTCGTAGTCAGCCACACGCCGCTGGGATGAATTTTCAAACCAGGCACAATTTGGGGGAGGAAAGTATTTTATTGAAACTACAGATTGAGGGAAGGTCCGAGCAGAAAGAGAAACCCATCACCTACACCACACACAGAACAGGAAACAGGCAGGAGGGCCAAAGAGAATTTCTTTCCCTTTATATAGCCTATGGTGTGGTCTCCCAACCCTATCCCAGACTTAATGCCTTCCTGAGTCTCTGGAATTTCCTTCCTGCATGGCCCACACAGAAAAGGATGTTTAGTTCTAGCTCCTTTGAGATTCTTTACATCTTGCCCCTTGCTGAGAGGCTGCCTTCCAGTAAACATCCTCAGAGACCCACCCAAGATTACTTGAAAGGTCAAGTTGACAACAAAACTTAACTATCACAATGATCATATTTTGTGTTTATATTTGTTCATTAAAAAATACAGTTATCACACACTGTACCTACATACTAGTAGGTACATACCATATGGGGTCCCTTGGGAGGATTGAATATAGAGAATATTTTAAGAGGTGATAGAAGTAGTGGAAGTTTATTGATATACAGCAATTATCAGAACTCATCAAATTGTACTCTAAATGAATGGAAGTCATTGTAATTTAACCTTTGTGGTTGAGCAAGCAAAGTGAATCCATCTTTGACAAAAGGAAATACATAAAAACTACTCAAGACTAATCAAACCCCAGAAGTAATGGGCTCAGATTATTTTCCATGGGTGGCAAAGTTATGGGAGGAAATGATTTATTGAAGTTATAAATCCAGGGGAAGTTCCATAATGGCAAAAGAAACTGCCTCCCCCATTTCACAGGTCCAAACAGACAGAGAGGAGCCATCTCCAACACCACATACACACAGCAGCAAAACAGGTGTGGGGGGAGAGAGAGATTTCCTTACCCTTTATATAATAGGGTGGGATCTTACAACCCTTCCCCAGGCTTGTTGACTCCCAGTCTCTGGAATTTCCTTCCTAAACTGCCCTCTCAGGAAGGGATGTTTGTTTCTATTTCCCCTGAGCCTCCTTAGATCCTGACTGCTACTGAGAGGGCTGCCTTCCTGTAAATACCCTCAGAGCCCCTCCCAAGATTCCTAAATAGGAAGTTAACAACACCTAACCAAGACTCACTCTTCAGACTAATGGACACGAGACTTAAAATTTAATAGTGTCATTCCCCTTTGCTTTTTTTTTTCCTTTTTAAAATATTTTTTCTCACTATACAGAATAATAAACTGCTTTTAAAGTGCTCTGTTCACATAGCAATTGAGCTATAAATATGAGTTGGAACTATGTAGCCCAAAATAGCATTCTGGTTGTTAGTATTATCTTTATTTTTATGTCCCTATACCCTGTACACTGAACCCCTTCTTCTTTCCAGTTAGTCCCTCTTTTATTTTGATGCCATTTCCTCCCTTTGCCACTACCCATACCAACATGTTGATGGGCCCAGCATTGTGCAGATCTTGTGCAGGTAGTAACAGCCACTGTAAGGTCACAGATGCAGTGAACACTTCATGTCCAGTCAATAGTGTTCAAAGCACTTCTCCCCATCCTTTGGCTTTTACATTCTTTCCAGTGCCTCTCTTCAGTATTCCCTAAACTTTGGAGGACATGATAAAAATGTTTCATTTAGTGCCAAACACTGAACTGTCACTTCTTAATACTTTTGAGAAGTTCTGAGTGTCCCTTGTCCTCAAAAAGAAGCTTTATTTTTTGACTTGAGATTCATGATTAAAACTGCTACATTTCCTTTTAAGTTGCAGTGATGTGAAGTGACCAACAACTCTGCTAGGTTACTGGACATTACTTTAGGTCCAAGTTTGCCTTTTTTGACCCCAAAGATACTTCAGTGTTTAAGTTACTATGTAGGCAATTTATGGAGTGAATTAATTAGTACTGTGGGTAAATGATTTATATGGCCTTGTCACTGCCTTTTTCAGGTGCTTACATCTAATTATCCCTTTGTTTGATGTATCAACTAATTCATCTGTCATTCTTCCTTCTCTGATGACACCCTGTGAATTCTATCTTATAAGGAAAAACATTAGGAACTTCCCTGGATTTATAACAAAAGAGGAAGAAAGAAAATTAATAAAACATCCCCAGCTGACTTTTCACTGCTTATTCACACAGATGCCATGCCCCCACTAGGGTGTGATGAAAAAGACAGAGTTTCTGTTCCAAAGTTGTTTCTTCTTTCTCCTCTTCCTCCTCCTCCTTATCTTCCTCCTCTTTTTTTTTTTGTTGGTGTGTGGGTGTGTATATGTGTGCTGTGTACATGTATGTGGCAGAGGAGGCCAGAGGTTGACAGCAAGTCTTACTTGTTTTCTACTTTTTGAGATAGAATCTCTCACAGAAGCCAGAGCTCACAGATTAGACAAACTAGGCCGCAAACCTTGGGAATCCTGCCACCTCTCCCTGAGCAATAGGATTACAGGCATGTGCTGCCACAACTGATATTTTACATGCATCCTGGGGTTTTAACTTAACTTACAATAAGCTATCTCCTCAGCTTGTGTGTGTGTGTGTGTGTATGTATAGGTAGGGAGATAGGGTCTATCACTGGCATAAGGCTCACCAATTAGATTAGACTGCTGGCCAGCAAGCCCCAGGGATCCCTTCTCTCTGTCTCTGTTCCCAGGATTAAAGGCATGCGCCGTCATGCGCATCATTTTTACATGGGTAATGGTGCTAGATCTCAGGTTCTCATGCTTAACAAACAAGCACATTACTCCCCAGTGCCCCCCTCCAAGCCGTACCTTGTTTTGCTTTAAATTATACATGGCACACATTAAGGTTAAGTAGAAAGAACATTTTTTTTTTTTAATTTTTGATGTGCATGCTTGTTTGTGTGTAGACCATGCGTACCTGCATGCCATGGCATGCAGGTGAGGTCAGAGGACAGCTTCCCAGTATAGGTCTTTGCCATCTTCCTTGGTTTTGAGACAGGATCTTTTGTTCTTCTTTTGCTTGTTGTTCCTTGTGTGTTGGCCAGGATAGTTGGTCGTGAGCTTTGGGAGAATTCCCCTGTCTCTGCTTTCCATCTTGCTGTCAGTGTGTTGAGATTACAGAAGTCCGCCATGACTTCCAACTGAACATGGTGCCTAGGGATGTAAACCTTCATCTCCAGCTTCAGTGGGAATTGCTGCCTTCGAGCATTGTTTTTAAGAACAAGTTTCTTAGTTCTAAAGTACTAAGAATAAATAATACACAATAAAAACAATTTAATTATTCATTTTAAATAAGAGGTTAATACTTTAAATCTTGCTTTTTGGTTGGCATTCTTTCAGTCACTAATGACAAAAGACCTAACTTCAGCTATGTATATGTTCATCTATGTATTTTGCAACCTAGCTATTCATTTCCTATGGCAGCTGCATCTTCAAGTAGATACACCTGGTAGGGGTGTGATTACATGGTTGGCTTATTTAAGTCACTACCCACTCCTGAACTCTGGGGACAATTTTGCTACCAGCGTGAGCTACTTATGTATCTTCTCACCTATACCTAATTTCTGCTATACTGTGAGGAAAGAGAAGGAGCTAAAATGCTAGCCCACAGTATCCTCTACAATAGCCAAATAAGGTTTTATCATATCTATAACAAGCTATGTCATCATGATACCATTGTTATTTCTAAATAAGGTGCTCCTTTTACCTTAGTTGTTATGGTTTTTTTTTTCCCTTAAGCTGTTGGATGGTAAAATTTTTTAGCATACTAAAAATATTGGTAGTACAAATTTTGAAACCAAGTATGACAAGTAAAGATCCATTTGAAAAAGAAAGATGATTAGTAAGTTTAATTATTTAAAGCTGGGATTTGGGGGGAGGACTCTATTGGTAAAGTTTAGACACACATTCATTCAAATTAAAATGAGTAATCATGGCCTTTCATAACATTTAAAAGATTAATATTTATAACTCAGCAAAATAAATGCAAGTCAGAATATGTGGAATTTAAAATTTTACTAAAGTAGAAATCCAAGTGACCAATAATAAGCTTCAAACTACATTAAATCTCATTAAATCTAATGACCTAAAATAGTGAAGTTGGCAAAAGTTAATAATGCCAAGATTTGTCACAATTAGTTTGAAATGTACCTTACTGGTTTTGGTGGTGAGTTTAAAAATAGATATAAGAAAAAGAATTACGATTTGAGATGTCATACAGTATACTTGGCATTTCTTTATATATATATATATATATATATATATATATATATATACACACACACACACTTGGCATTAATATAATTACATCCTCCTCTTAAGTGATTTAAGTAATACATAAATTTCTTGGTCTCATTTTTCTTCTAATTAAAAAATAATGTATGATGTTTTTTGCACAAAATGACAAAAGATATTTCCAAATGAGATTACATGGCTCTGTGCATGTAAAAATGCATAATGATTCTATTTCTGTAATTTCTTCAACACAACCACATTAAAGCTAAAGTGTTCATGGTGAATAGATAGGCTTAATAGTGTAAACATCATTAATGTTATATTAGATTTACTTAGTTTTAGCTAATAGTTTATGAAAACATGAAATTTACTATGCCTTTTTTCTTTTTTCTTCTAGGTGGATTCCATTTCTAGGTATATTTAGCTTCATATTTTTTAACTTATTGTTATCTTTGCTAAGAAGTATGTTATGAGATATTTATGGATTTTGTAAGCTTATAAAATTAGACTGGTAATTCTATGAAAATTTAGATCCCCTAATCACTGTCCTTAGATTTCTTTATTAAAGGCTATGCTTTTAATTGACTGCTCATTGTAGTAAACTATTCTGAGCAAAGAAAGATTTCCCCAAATCGCTACAACACTAACAGTTTTCTTAGATTTTCTAATGTTTCCTAAATTATTTCCACGTTGACTCCCTCGTTGATAACGTTAGGAATGATAAAATCCAAACAGCTTCTCCATTACCTTACTTAGATAAAAGAAATGAATGAAAATATTTCTTCATAACATCTAGCTCAAAATGAGTATATCCTTGAATCTAATCTTGGTGAATTTTTCTTTTCCATAATTGCTAACCAGAGTCCTGTGAGACGAGAATAAATGTACACATAGTGATAGTCTTGTGGAGAGGTAGAAGCGCTTATCAGAAAAGTCATCTGAATCCAAAACCAAATGACACAGGAATTTAGTCACTAAGCCACATTCTTTCTTTTTAGGACAAACTCATTATCTAACACTGGATACAGTGTATTTCATCAAATCTAAGATGTTACTATTTTTAAAACAACATGTTACTAAATAAAAGGTGCCACCAATTAAACTTTAATGCTTCATCAGTTGTAAGCTATGTTCTGATTTCAGAGATCCTAAAATATAAAAATAATATCAATTAAAACTAGGCGTTATCTATCATAATATGAAATTTGTTTTGTCTTCTAGATATCGAAATATTATTTTGTCCAAATAAGATCATTAATAGTATTAATAGCTTTATAATATTTCACAAAAATTGTTTATACAACAAATTGAAAAGACTCTTACCTACTATTTTGTTTCGTTTTTAAATATTTATTTATTTATTTGTGAGAGATAGAATGTGTGCACAAGGGTCTGTGCATCTGGCTTTATGTGGGTATCAGGGGATAGAACCCAGGCTATCAGACTTTGCAAGCAAGCACCTTTAACTGTTAAGCCATCTCCAGTCTGTACCTGCTCTTGTTGGAATCAAGTTAGTGGACCTGTGATGTGAAGTGCTTGTTGACCTTCGCCTTGTGCAGATATGACAGCAGTTCCACGGCATCAAGTGACCGCTATGACTCCTTGCTGGGTCGCTCTGGATCATACAGTTACAGGCTAGACAAGGACGACTCGACTGACTTCAAAAAGGTACTTAACTACTTTTAATTATAAAGTTGTGTTTTGGGTTAAAAAAACTTAACTGAATACTATTCTTAAAGGTTCATAGTGAAATCACCATCTTAAATCTTTTCATTTTTAGTTTTGTCAGAATATAAATAGCCATGATTGAAAGGGAAGAGAAAAATATCCAGGGCTTTATTTCACATTCATTACATCAGGCCATTGCTATAATGAGCTAGACAGGATCATTCAGTAAGTAGGTTGTGTGTGTGTGTGTGTGTGTGTGTGTGGCATGCACACATATACTGTATTTGCTGCTGAGTCAGCCTCCCAGGTGCTGAGATTACAGATACACAATACTAAGCTCTGCTATATGTTAGTAGGAAGCAGACAAAATAGAGAATATGGCTTTTTTAAAATAATAATGTAATTTTTCATGGTAATTGAAAAACTTGTGATAGCTTAGGTATTATTAAAGACTGAAGATAGACGTAATTTAATAACTATTAGGAACTCACCAACCTAGGCTTCTGGAACATTACTATTCTTTATAGTATAAGCCTAGGATAAATGTCTTTGTGGGCAATGAGAAGACCATTCTTATGATTTTTTTACAGTTTCATCGGTACCTAGCAACTATCTGACTTAATAGCCTTTCTTATATGCCAAATTAGCAAGAGCAGGAAGAAGAGTCATTTCATATTATAAATAGGGTTCAGTCATCCAGTACATAAAGAAATGACTATTGAATCATGCTAAGTAGTGAGACTCTAGCCATGCGCAAGGAGGGATGGGTCTCTTCCTGTACTGGGAGAAACAGCATACTAATGAATTATTTAAGTATTTAAAAACTGAGCACTTACAGAACAGTGGAGAAAAAAAATTTATAAAGTGTACAGGAAAGAAAGTAATGGGAGTGATGAATACGTTCCCTAAGAAAGTCGGGCTTCAACCAAGGACAGGATGTCTAGTTGTTAACTGATAAAAGTGGAGCAAACTCAGGTTCATAGACCACTAGGTAACGATATGTCAGGCAGTATGATATAGTGAAATAATTCAATTTGGATGTACAGGTCATGCGGTGCCTTTTCAAAGATATCTGTAAATCTAGAAATACTGGGAAATATTCAAGGGTTTGTAATTTGGGGAGAAAAGTGGAACATTTAGGAAAGTTATGCCTGTGGAAATTGTAGGGTTTTTATTCTGAATAGCTAATTTTTGCTATTATATGACAAAGGAAGGGCAGGGGAAACAGTTCTGTTATTCAGACAACCTCTGAAGGAGATGATTACAGCCAAAGTCATCATGGAAGTAGAGAAGGAGGGGAAAGAAACCATGGATCCAAGTATTAGGAAAAATGATGGCATCATCAGAAAAGGAGAATGTCTTGGATTTTAACTTAATTATCAAGAAATGTTTTTCTTTTTTAAAAAATTTAAGTAATAGAAGGATGATAAATGTAACTGTGATACCCCATATCAGTTTTGGACAGCTCAAAGGCAGGAAAGCTCACCAACGACAAGTAAAGATCGAGTTGACTTCTCAGCTACAGTTGCTGTGTGGATGTGCCCTTGTCAGCTACCCACGTCCTTTAAGAGTTTATGTGGGACTAAAATACCTCATAACACCAACAGGTTCCACCTTGTAACTGAAAGGAATTGAACTATATTCAGTGTATTTTTTTATAGTTTGTATGTTACATTAATCTTTCTGTTTTGATTTTTTAAAGTAATAATTGAGATCTCTTAAAATGTTAGGAGAGCAGAAAAGTAATTAGTTCTTTAAATTTTTTGATAGCTTTATGAACAAATTCTAGCTGAAAATGAGAAGCTGAAGGCACAACTACATGATACAAACATGGAACTCACAGACCTTAAATTGCAGCTGGAAAAAGCCACCCAGGTTTGTACATTTTTTCTTTGTTAATATCAAGATCATTGTGATTTATTCTATCTAAAAAATTACATTGAAATTTTCTCTACTTCAGAGAAATCAAGATAATACAGTTTACTGATAACTTTACTCTTATGAAGTTAAAAATATAGAAGCTTTATAGTCAAGAGCCAAGGTGTTTTTGTGGTGCTGAGACTTGAACTCTATCTTGCTCAAGCTAGGCAAGGGCTCTGCTTCAAAGCTCTGTCTGTCGTTCCCAAAGTTTCTCTATAATAATAATTTTTATGTATTACGAGTATTTCATATTGTTCAGGTAAAAGTGATTTCACTAGTAGTGCTGGAAGAAGGTAATGTTAACTCTTAGAACTTTCTATGGAACAATTTAGAGATTCGGTAACTTGAATTTTTGTACATAAGCTTAGGAACTGTTTCCCAAGGTCTTTCCCATGAACACTATTTTTGGGAAATAGGAGCAATCATAACTCCTTCTTAGCCCCCTATTTCAAAACAAAGAACAAACAACTTTGTGATCAAAGAACGGGAAATGCTACATATTTTAAATCTTGGAGATTTTGCAGGATCTATTTATATGTTAAAGGCTCTAAGGATTCCTCTAATTCTTAAGAAAACAAACATGGTTTAATTTTAACATGGTACTTAGATCTAACAGAAATATATTCTTGAACATAGCTATCAATGTGTAAGCTTGAGAAGACTGGTATAGAATTGTATATTCTGTTGTATGAATGATGCTACAACTTCTTTTTAGGCCAATACCTTATATCTCTCTTTTTCTGAATATTTAAAAAACTCATTCTCAGTATTGAGCTTATACTGAAGACCATGTCATTCTATTCATGTTTGACCACTACTGTTGTGTAAAGCAATTATCTGTGCACAGTAGATGACTACTAAATTCCAGAGGTTAGGCTAACAAGGTTGAAAAGATTTCTTCAGGTTCCTATAATTGGTGAGAATTTACTATGAAAATGCACAGAAAAGTAAGACAAGAACATGTCTCATAATAAGGTGTCCAGAATAACTTGAAATGTCATTCACAACCAAGTTAAAACTACTGACATAACATGGCTACATGGTAAAGTGGAATGTCATTTTCCTCTCAATTGCATAAATAACTCACTAAGCCTCCTTATTAAAAAAAAATGATACAGCAGGTATTCTGAACAGTTTTTACTCTAAGATTTGATTGTGTTTGTTCAGTGTAGTGCTGTTCCTTAATGCAGTGCTCTCATGTGGTAAATCATCTGATTTGTTTCTGGTTTTTTTTTTTTTTTAACATACCCTGTTGTCAATTGATCTTTCCTATCAGATTAATTCTAATTATTCCTGTCTCTTACTCCAAAAGAGAATTGATAGAAGTAGCCAGTTACTCTTCAGTATTGGGCAGCCTGTTGATGCTACAGGCTGAACATGGTCCTTCCTGTTCATGCCTCACCGAAGGCCAGGAGAGCTCCCTAGGGCCAGATAGTATGAAGGATGTCCAGTATGAAGGATGTCCAGCTTAGTGGTAGAGTGTGCACTTAGGCTAAGAGACACCATGGATTAGCCAAAGAAACAAGTTCCTGAACTAAAAACCAGGGTCTCTGAGTATCATATTTAGCATGCTGAGGTAATAATTGTGGTGCATGCCTTTAATCCCAGCACTCAGGAGGCAGAGGCAGGGAGTTCAAGGCCAGCCTGAGACTACATAGTGAATTGTAGGTCAGCCTGAGCTAGAGCGAGACCCTTGATAAACCAAAAAATAGTAATAATGATGATAAGGATAAGTCGTAAGGCTGGTAAATATTAAACTTTGTTGTAAGTTGTAGTGTATTCACCTCAGTTCTTCCACCTGATTTGCTTTTTGCAGTGGGCTGACCTGGAATTCACTAATTATTCTTAGGGTGGCCTACAACTCAAGGCAATCCTCCTAGTTCTGCCTCCCTCCCAAGTGCTGGTATTAACGGCGTGCACCACCATGCCCAGCCTCATTTCTTTAACTCATTGTTTTCATAACTATAATGTACATAGTGATGCAGTTTTGATAGTTGCATGAAATTTTTTCCAGTAAGCTATTCTGCCAAGAATTAATCATTAGCCCTTAGCACATGGGTGCTCAGTCCATCAGAAATCATCAGGGGCTGGGGAAATAGCTCAGTTGTTGAAGGAGCCTAATGTCACAGGTTCAATTCTCCACCACCCACAAAAAAAAAACAGATGCCCAAAGTGGCGTGTGTATGGTATGACCATTCCCCCTCTCTTTTCTTTTTTCTCTCTCTTTCTGCTTACAAATAAATATTTTTTAAATAACATCTTGAAATGAGGCCTTTTTGATATATTTAATCAAGAAATGCTGAATTCTTCAAATATATCTTACCCTGGCAACTGCACCCTGCACAGTCTCCAAGGAAAGGAAAAAGGCTAATTTATAAAAATCTACTTGCTTGATGCCATTCACCGAATGCTAAGTTTGCCAGATTCTCTATTAATGATTTTAAGAGCTTAAGAATATGCAACAACAACCAAGCTAAATAAATGTATTAACTACATTGGATTTGCTGTTCTAACGCATAAAGTTGGTGTTACTAATCCTAAAAGTGCTAAAATGTTCCCATTGGGGACAAAAATCCCAAATAAAATGCTATTTTTACATCTAAAATATATTAATCTGTTACCTGATGGTGTTACTTTTGCTATTTCTGATTCTTTCCAGTGGTTATAATGTCATTTATGACTTTCTGAATCATTTGTAGATCTTCAAGTGACATACCAACCTTTGGTGTTTTTTTCTAGCAATTAAAAAAGTATTTAAATTGAAAACCATCAAGAAGAAAACAGAATTATCTGAAACAGTCCTATTCATACTTGAAATTCTGAATTGGATTTCTGTCAAGAATCAATTTTTAGGATATATCAGTTTTTCTTTTACCAGAACAGAGAAACTAAAGATTACTGGGTATAATTACCTCTTTAAATTTTATGTGCTATTACCTTAAAGGGGAAAATTGAAAGTAAGAGCAAAAAGTAACTTGATTATAAGTCATGAGCATCTTAAAATATGAATGTGGAAATGTTTAGTAAAAGAAAAAAATACTTTAATTACCATATTGAGGCTGGAGATGTGGCTCAGTGGTCGAGTTCCGACTTAGCATCCATGAGCCTTTGGGTTTGCGCTCCAGCACTAAAGAAACAAAAATACAATTAACACAAGAAGCATTAAAATCATGCTTAATTGATAAGAAAATGAATATTGAAAGTGTGTGTTGTGGCTGTAGCCACAAAAGACCACTCTGTTCAATATCTACCTGATTATTCTGCAGATTGGCTTTTGAGGAATGAGACATTTGATCAGTTTATTTTCAGCAAACTGACCAGTGATCACAAGAGATATTTCATACAGTGGTCAATGAGCTACTTTAACTGGGCAGGTGCTCATACACAAATTTAGAGCTCTCTATATATAGATAGTTTGTTTTATGACTCCTTCCCAATCCAGGATGGATGATGAGGATGGAATGTTGACATGCTCAATCTTAACTCTTGTGCAGGATCATATCTCAAGATTTTATTAGTTTTCAGCTGGACATGTAATGTGTCACGTGGGAAAAACAAGATGCCTCACCAAGAGAAGAAAGTTACATAGCTTGAAATTTTTACAAAAGAATATGTATATTACACACTTGTAACAATTGTGGAACATGAATGGTTGGAAAAGAAAACTCTAGACATAGTGAGGAAGAGAAGATAAATGACAGAAAGACTAGTTTTCTGGTCTGGCTACCTGCATACAGAGGCACTCAACCTGTAATTAGCCCATTCTCTTCAAGGCCCTGGGACCTGATCGTTCACACTGGCCTTTTGTGGTTGGCCAGAAGCAACATGAGCGTGTGAGGAAAACCAGGATGTTTTCATTTTTACTCTATTGTACTTATCTTCACTCCAAACTATGAGAACTGTGGAAAAGTGATGTCATTTCAGCACACATCAATTTTCCCTCCTTCCCTCCCTCCCTCCCTCCCTCCCTCCTTCCCTCCCTCCCTTCTTTCCTTCCTCCCTCCCCCCTTTCTTTCTTTTTTCTTACACCTGTTTATGATACCATCTGAACATGTAATGCCTTCTGAAAATTGGGATTTCTTTTAACATCAGTCAAAGGAAAGTTACTATGTCCTCCATCTTTATTGAAATGAAACCCTTTTTCAATTTCTTTCTGGCAGAGACAAGAAAGATTTGCTGATAGGTCACTATTGGAAATGGAAAAAAGGGTAAGTGTCCATATTATTAAATAAGCAATTATTTCCCCTCTATATTGTTTGTATAAGCAGTGGTGGGTTTTGTTTTGTTGTAACCAAAAAGAAATACTGATTACAGGAAATCTCATAAGTTATTTGTCCATTTTTTTATTGGCTTCAGTTTTACTTCACTTCAGTTACTATTAGGACTCTAGAATGTGGACGTGGCCCTAGGAATAAATCTCCAAGTTTAATCTGAGAAGTTGAGAATGTGAAAATGATATAAAAGTTGTGGAATGTCTGCAGAGCAGCTGAGCAGTGGCTAGACTTGTGAATTTTGTATAAAAAAGAAATTGCATCTTAGTAGCTCTGATCTTGATGTCAGGGATTAAATAATCAGAACTAGTTGACAGAAACATTTTTCTTCCACACTATTTGTTTTTTCAAGGTAGAGTCTCACTGTAGCCTAGGCTGCCCTGGAACTCATTCTGTAGTCCCAGTCTGGCCTTGAACTCACAGAGATCCTCCTACTTCTGCCTCCCTAGTGCTGGGATTAAAAGAAGTGCACCACAACACCCGGCTTTCAACACTATTTTTTTAACTACTATTTTGTATTTTTCACAAAAATAAGAAAGTATAAACAGTATAAAATATAAAAATAAGGAGCAGGATAGATGGCTCAGCAGTTAAAGTGCTTGATTACAAAGCCTGACTGCCTGAGCAGTACCCACATAAAGCCAGAAGTACAAAGTGGTGCTTGTGTCTGGAGTTTGTGTGCAGTGGCAGGAGGGCAGGAGGCCCTGGTGTGCCCATATTCATATTCTCTCTCTCTCTCTCTCTCTCTCTCTCTCTCATTTAAATTTTTTAATTGTATTTTTTGCACAATAATACTTTTGAGGAACATTTACGAGTTCTTGTAAGAGTAACATACTTACCAAAAATTTTAGCAAGAGCTGGGCATGATAGCACAAGCCTTTAATCCCAGCACTTGGGAGGCAGAGGTAGGTGGATCACCGTGATCAACACCAGTTTGAGAATACATAGTGAATTCCAGGTCAGCCTTGGCTAGAGTGAGAATCTACCTCAAAAAAAAAAAAAGCCATTTAGCAAGAGCAAAAACATCATCCATGATATTATCAAACCTAGATAGTTGATACTTTCTGACTTCTCATCAAACTTCCTTTTCTGCTTGTCCCATGCTAATATAACTCTATTTAATAGACATTGATTGATGATGATAATACTAAGTGCTAACAGTTGTTTCAAATTCTTTAGGTATCAGGCAGGCACTTGTCTGTGCGGTTCATCTGTATTTTCTTGTAAAATTGAGGAGATGGAATGTGCCACTGCTTTTAGATGTGCAGTGGTTTATGTGAGTTTGTCATGGTTGTTACTAACTAGGAGAAGCATCTCTGTAGAGTAACATTTTTGTAACATTTAATTTTTAAGCAGTGAATGTGAGAATCTAGCGCAGTACTTAACAAAGACTGAGTAGGAGTCCATCCTGTTTTTTCAAAGCACATACCCTAAAAACCCTTAACAGTAAATGTACTATATTACTAAGTATCAGCATTAATTATTAATCTGGGAAAGAATGTCTTAGAAATAGTTTCAGTGTGATTAAACTAAATGTAAATGGTTTGTATCTGAAAGGTGACCGGCAAGAGTCAGTATCTTCTGGGCGGTATGACCTAACCAGTTTTACAGCTCATCAATTATTGCTGCTTGCTTTTTGCGTAACACTCTAGAATGCTAGTATAAGGAAATATTAAACAGTACACTGCAATAATAGATTGTATGATGGCTTTGCCTGTCACTCTCTGAAATGAGTTTAAAATGAGTGCTGCAGTTGCTCTCCCTTCCACTCACCGCATTAATGCTACACAGTAGCAACCTCTGCATCTATAGAGCTAAAGCTGTCTAGTCAGCGGGATAATGATTCACAGAAAACCTTGTGGGTACCGAAAATGAGCTTCTCTTAGAGCCTTTTGAAATGGTAAAGGACATGTACTTCAGGCATGTTGGCTTCTCGCCTTTCTGCTTCTGTCACTGTAGTATAATTGCATCTTTGTGTGTGTTCTATTCCTCAGTCTTGAATGGTTGGTTTACTCTATTCCAGTTATATGAACTAAAAAAAACACTTGAATATGTTATGTAGCATCTCACGAGAAAGCCAAAGCTTTAAGGAAAGTGTAATTAGAATGAAGATCTTCACATTCATTTCTCATTTGTGGAAAGCTCTTTGCACATCACTGCCATCACATCCCTGTACACAGCTCCTGACTTTTTCTTTCTAAAGTACCACTTTCTCACAATATGAAAGAAAACATGAATATAGTCATCAAGTAACTAATGGGACCTTGTATTGATATAGGAACGAAGAGCACTAGAAAGAAGAATATCTGAAATGGAAGAAGAACTCAAAGTACGTGAACCATGCTGTTACTGTGTCTGCTTATGACCTAGATATTTGTTAATTGTTGTCAAAGCTAACTTCCCAATGCATGAAGTATCTATATGTTATCTCCCTAAATTCAAGTTTTAGTGATTTAAACAAGGACATAAAGCCCAGATCATTTTGATAAATCACTTGGTATAAGACTTATGATATTAAGGCAGTGAAAGAATATATATAGCTATAAGATGTGGGCCTTGGTCCCCACACATCTGTATGTGCTGCATGTTCCTTTAAGGGTAAATTACAGAGAAGCACAAGAAAAAGGTAAAATATTCTTTAAAAAAATAGACATTTGGGCTATGGTTCAGTGGCAGAGCACTTGCCTATTAAATACAAAGTCCTAGGTTCGGTATCAATAGGCCCCCCAAAAAAATTTAAAAGAGAGGGTAAGCAGAGGTGTACTTTATCAAATTCTACATTGTATGGGATAATAGTTTCTTATTTTGAATATTGAACTCTGTGGGAGCAAAAAGTACAACTAATTGATAACCACATTATCGTGCATAAAACTTCTTTATCACACAATAAGGAAGGGATATATAGGAAATTGGGCTAATAAAATTAAAGGTTAAAATTTCAAAATGTTATAATGTTTCATTGAATTACTTAGCTATACAATTGTTACTAAGATTTGAAAAACTGAAACTCTGTGGATTTTTCCTTTTGTATTGCTTGACTTGATATGGTTTTTAGGAGTAATTGTTTACCCTTCTAAAAATCTTGCACTATTCTTTAAGACTTAATTTTTTTATATTCATTTCTTGGGATGCTTTATGTTCTTATTGAACTCTTGCATTTTCTTACTTTTTTATTTCTATTTCTTTATGTTCTGATTCCTGCAGAACCTGCACCAAATAAACCAAATTCAAACTCTGAAAGAGTTAAATGAGAGGCTGCTGACTGAGAATAGGGCCTTGACCAGAGTGGTAGCGAAGCGCTCAGGGTTCTGTAGACACCTGCAGTCTCTGAAGCTATAACTGTAGTTTCATCATTTCTTCTTGGTAGAGCCAGGCAGGTGGTTTTATATTAGTAAGCGTGTTTTGTAAACGCTCACTTTTGCAAATTAATACCATTGTGTCTGGAGCTTATCATACATATAACTGTTTAATAGTGCATGGCTTCTCAGAATGTTACAGAAAATCACTAATTGTATACTACAACTGATACACCACAGTAAAGGTAGGGAATGATGTAGAACCTGTCTGCACTTTGTAAATCTTACATGGATTTTTTTTTTTACTTTACCAATTACTTTAGATTTCAAAATGTCTAATATGTATAGTCCATTTCTAGAATGAAAATAGAGCCTAAAATAACATTTTATAAATATTCAATATATTTTCAAAACTGACTAGTATCATTTTTAGTCAGAACCATCTTAGTTTATATGCATTTAGTTTCCCATTACAAATATCTTAATGTGCAAATTTCTGCTACTATATATTTTATAACTAAATATTCTGAATACAAATAAGGATTAATTGATTGCTTATAAAATTAGACTCTTTGTAAAGACACAGCTTGAAGTAGTTTCACAAGTTGAAGTTATATCTAATAAGACAGTGTGTAGTACATTTTGAAAACTGAAAATAAGAGAAATATTTTGGAAAGTATGGCTTAATGTCAAATGTAAGCTATCCCATTTCCTAGTCAGCTTGGCAGAGTACATATAATTTTAATTGTCCTTAGAAAGTTCATTTAATTTGTAACATTTACACCCCCTCCAATTTGTCTGTAAAGCAACAGAAAATTGAATTGCTTTATTTTGAAGATAAGAAGATATGCTGTTTATTTCAAATACTTATTTTTTAATGTGTGAATGTTTTCATAGATACACATTTACTACTATAACTTAATTTTATGCTATTCTAATTAAATTGTTTTCATTTAATGAGTGCCTCCTCTTGGCTCAAACATTATACAAGGCACTTAAATTTGGGTCCTATATTGAACTCTAAGGAACTTCAATAATTCTAGCTTTATCAAAAATTTCCTAGCTAGACTGCTTTTCTTATGGAATAATATTATGGTTTCAGGTCTGGCTTAGTAGCAGAAGGCTTTGATTTAGGTATTGACAGGAACTATCAAAGAAACTCACCTTACAAGCCTAACCTAACAAAACAGACTTTCCCAGTTGCTCTAATCTGTGTGCTTATCAGTCATAAAATCAAGTAGTTCAGAAAACTTCAGTTGATAACTTAAATAAACCTTTCGTTCCATCATTCATTAAACTAATTAGCTTCACAAGTGGCATTTTTTTCTTCTTCATGGTATATGTTTTAGACATTAGACATACATATAACTGACAAAGCTTGATCATTTGTTTTGTGGTGAATATATAACATTTGTTAAGAATATTTTGTCTTTTTACTGAAATAGAACCTTTTCTTCTGTTTTCCTCCTCATAGATGTTACCAGACTTAAAAGCAGACAACCAGAGGTTAAAGGATGAAAACGGGGCCTTGATCCGAGTTATAAGCAAACTTTCCAAGTAGGGGGAACCAGCAGGAAGTGCGCATACTAGTGACCCAGTGGACCATAAGTGGCAGTCACTGGAAGGGACTGTCATTCTCAACTCTCCTGCCAAATGCCCTCGTATCTAGGATTTTCGTTTCTTTTAATTTTCTGGGTTTTTTCTTTTTTGTTATCAAGACCATTGTTTCATGTTAATGCAGCTGCTGAGAAGATTTTTTTTAATGACTGAGAAAACTTGTTTACAGCTCCAGCAAATAAGGAAAGTGTTCAAGGCCGGATATGCCTCAGATATTTAACCAGTAAGCCTTAGTTGTACATAAATACTTTTGTGTCAACAAAAACTTTCAGCTTTCACAGAAGACAGTTATTCAACATTTTGATGTGCCACAGTTTCTAGTTTTTCAATATTTAAATTTTTTCTTTACATCTGAGTTTGGGTTTGGATTTCTTCCTTCTAACTCTTCATGTGGCAGAGTCTTCTATGTATTCACAGCTCTCTCATTTACAGAAAAGAAAATGTGTTCTGAGATTATTGTCGTGTGTTAGGCTAATGTATTGTCTCCCACCTGGAACTGAATTGCTTGGTGGAACATTTGCTTTCACTGTTTGTGCAATATGCATTTATTACTTATATGAATGCTTTAAAGTCAATTGAGATTTGATCTTTTAAGTCCTATCTTCTGCCTTCATTGGTCACTTTTGTTTTGTTTTTTATTGTAGTATAAGATGTTAGATTCTGTAACCTTCACATTCATTTTAGCAGGTACTGAGTGATGCTGTATATATAAATAAGTGTATTGTTTTGATTTTTTTTTAGACCACCACATGGCATGCTTGACGATCTTCTTATTTCAGATGTCTATTAATGCAAAGTAGGCTGCTCCATGATAGTGTTGAAAACAAAATTTGCTAATAATGTGATATAAAAACTTTAAAAGTTACACATTATATGGATGGAGCCCTATCTTTACAAATTTTTTCTACTGTACAGTGCTTTTACTTTTGTTTCCATTTGATAGTATTCAACCATAATTAAAGTTGCATAAGATGATTGCTTCACATTTCACATACCTATATTTATCTGAGTGCTGTCTAAAACTGTTGTGCTCGCCAAAGTAGTGCTATGAAATCATTTTCAGACTTAACCCATGAGTAAATGTCAAATGCACTGTTATTGCCATGTGAAGAGGCATCGACTTTGATACCACCATCATGTTCAGACCATTTTATACATTTCAGTGGCATTTTTTAAAGGAAAAGAAAAAGCAAAACAAAGTACATACTTAAGATGGCTTTTATTCGGACAAATAGCTTTTATATTTTCATTAAACCATGCAAAAAAAGATTACATCTTCCTAGCACATAACTGTCTCCTTAACCACTGAAAAGTTTAGCCATTTGAATAAAATGTACATTGTAAAGCTTATAGTAGCTGATTGTATTATTGAGTGTATTGTATACTATATTAAATGTGAATTTGTACCCCTTCATTTTAAAAGGTCATTATGTTCTACTGCCTATTTAGATGACTCTGGGGTTAGGGAAGGGTGTTTTGGTAAGTAGGATTTTAAGTCCTCTCTCTCTGATTGGTTTTATGAAGATATAAGGTTATGCTCTTACTACCAAGCTCAGGATTCTTGATATTAAAGGTACAAGGATAGTTGTGAGGATTTTATTTTTGGTTATATTTGAACTGTATGAATGGTGGTTCTGAATCTAGAGACTTCCATGGTCTTATGTGGAGGTAAAATATGCAGATCATTGACCATTTTGAGTGACTGCAATGTGTTCTGGTTGCACAACAGTTAGGCATGCTGTGGTTTGTATTTGTGAAGTTTGGGTGCCTGTGAAGATTGATTAAATACATGTTTCTAATATTTTAGTGTTTTGTATTTAGGTTATTTATTCTTTGTATCTAAACTGAACAGCTACTGTGCTATATTGACTTTATTGGTAGTATTGAGCAGACCTTGTTTCTGCATGAAACTAGTTGCAAAACCCACTATTTTGGAAATAAAAAAATGTATTTTGACATATACAAATAAAATGAATAAACCTATTTTAAATGTGTGAACTTTTCATGAAAACAGTTTAAATTTTGTTCTGCATGGGTGTTTTTTCACTAATTGTTTTTCTTGGATATCAGTTTGAAAAATTTTTTGAGATTGTGATATTGTGATGATTTGCACAGCATTGTACATGCACATCTGTAAATGCGATCTTAATTGCCATATTTATGCAATATGTGTACCAGTTTGGACAAATGTTTATATATTTTACATAAAGCTGTCTGTATGCAGAATCGGAGAACTAGTTTTTTTATAAGTGGGCAAAAATAATGATTATCATGAGTTTCAAGATAGTTGCTTTGTAGCCCAAGATTTCATTTTGATAGATTATTTTCCAACTTAGATTTGGCCAAGATTTCTATCAGCACACCTATAAGTAGTTAAGCTGTAATTTTTAATTGTTGACTTAGGCCTTTCAGTAGAGAGCCTCTAGTAAGCCTACGTTTAACTAGATTGTGGAATTCTGTCCCTTCATATTTCTAATGCTTTCCTTATTCATAGTCACCAGAATTATCTAAATTACTCTTATTTACCTTCCATTTACAAAAGAAAAAATATTTCATATGCATCCAAGCTGCAGAGATATCTCAGAGAATATTCATATTAAAGGAAAAGTAGATATTTGCTACTTTATTCTTTGTCTTAGGGTTTCTCACCATCGCTGGGCATGGTGGTGTATGCCTGTTGACTAGGCACTTGGAATGTGGGCTGCATGAAACCTTGTCTCAAAAACAGAGTGTTGTTGAAGGCACTTGCTTATAATGCCTGCCTCACAGGTTCAATTCCCAAGCTTCCCACATAAGCCAAATGCCAAAAAAAAAAAAAAAAAATGTCTGGTGTTCATTTGCAGAGGTAAGAGGCCCTTTGCACGTGCATGTGTGCATGTGTAAAACTTTTTAAAAAGAAACTACCTTTTAGTCTTCCCTGTCTTATTTGAAGACTCTATGCAGATAACCAAATTCTTATAAGCTAGGACCATGTGTTTCAGAGTACATAATGGCATGGTGGGCTTTCTTTCACTTTACCACTATAAGCAAAATACAGAGCAGATTCCATTAACAGTTTTAACTATCCACTAGGCTTATCTTGCTGATAAAACTCTGGGTTACTGTGAGTGTGGTCTCTGGGCATGCATGTTCAATGGGGCTGGCACACAGAAGAACTGCTGCCAGAGTGTGAGTGCTAGTGATAATGTTCTGTTACTATGCCCATCACTAAGTCCTTTCTTGGCTTCCATTTTGAGAGATTCTCTGTGGCTAATGCATAAACAGTGCTCTTTCTTTTAATAAGTGACAACGTATATTGCTGTTCCATGCCTACAAAATTACCAAATTATAAAGGATACTAATGGAAAATCTATTTAGGAACCAGAAGTACAAAGTTTTATTACTGTTACATGGTGACAAAAAAATGAATTTTATCTCACTCCTGTAACTGACTTTTTCTTAAACTTTAGTTTTTTTTTTTTTATTGTCCATAATGAGTTACATTATTTAGTGGGCCTACAATGAGTTGTTATCCCCAATGCCCCCCCCCATCCCCAATCAGCTGGATATCCTCCTCCGTGGGCCATCTGGATCAGTCCTTGTGGCAGGGGACCATGGATAGCCTAGAAGCTCTTTTGAACTATGCTGTCTCAAAATGTCACTATTTAAATTCCAATAAATATATGGATCGCAGAACTGACCAGATTTTAATGTTTAAAAAATTGAAATAAAAGGAAGAGGAAAAGTTTCTGGAAGTGAACAGGAGATTTGTCCCCAGTAAGATACATCTGGCAGGGCTCGTCCTGGGTGCCTTTGGGTCCCTGAGAATGTAGGAGCAGCGGGGAGGACACTGCCGTCTCCCTTTCCTCACACTTGCTATGTCTTACGCGTTTCTTTTGATACAGATCTCTCTCAGTAGCATATTGCATTTCATCCTCAAAGCAAATCATGTGAATATGGGAAGCTTGGGGGGAGAATGTTTTTTTTGAGGTAGGGTCTTGCTCTAGCCCAGCCTGACTTGAAATTCACTATGTAGTCTCAGGATGGCCTTGAATTCACAGTGATCTTTCTACCTGTCTCCTGAGTGGAGTGCTGGGATTTGAGGATTTTGCATTGTAAGTTAGTTGAGTACTTCAGCCTCAATACAACTTCAATTGCTTCTCAATGATTTTTCCCCAACTCTCAACACCAGGGTTTTTTTCTGTATACCAGTTTGTGTCCGGGTTTTATTAGTATTACATTACATACCTTTCCTTATCTTTGAAGGTGGCATTTCTTGACTTTCTTTTTCTCTTCGTATTTTCTAATCCCATATCCTGACTCCCACACCAGAGTGTCATGATAGAAGCATGACTCCTTCACTGATTCCGTCTTGAGATCAGGGCATTCTTGAACAAGTGTGCTTGACTTGTGCTCTGGTATCCTAGTTTGAATGAAGGAGTGTATGTGTTGGTGTTGTTAGTCTGAATTTTAAGTGCTCAACAGTGAGAAAATTTAAGTACAAGTATCATATTCTGCACACAAAGAACTAGATAGCTTCATAGCACAAGTTAGTGCCTTAGTGTTCAATAGTCTATACTATAGTTTTACCTTTGTGGGGTTTTTTGTTTGTTTGTTTTTTTACCTTTGTGTTTTTTGTAATTAAAAGCAAAATTAAACATTTTCTGTATTTGGAGCAAGAGAGCTTTTTATTAGTCTGTAGGTAGCTGAGGACTGGCCCACAGAGGCGTAGATCCCACCTTGCCTGCCCTGGCAAAACTAGACCTCCCAGCTGATCCAGTCTTATTGAAGAAGGCTCTAAGCAGCAACTACTTCCTGTTTCTTCCTCAATTTCACAGGCTTAGCCACTGTGGGCTGACTCTTCCTGAGTCAGTCTCCTGGGTGCCCATCAGCCAATCAGGTTCCTCCATACATACCTGAGCCTGATGATGAGGCTTACTCTAGTTGGATGTCTGATTCATGTGTGTGTACCTGAGTCACATGTGTGAGCCCCTTCCCTAGAAACTTGTGAGGGAAGTTTTTCCCTGGTCTTTGCCTCTCCCCTCCAAGCAGTGCTAGGAGGGAAAGACTGCTTTTTTTCCCCTGCTCTTCTGTTTTCATCTTAATTTTCATAATTTACCCTTAAAAAATAAAACTAAAAAAGCCTTCAAGTGGGCCAAACTTGACCCAAAATTTGAGATACATAGATAACGTTTTTTAATTTATTTACAAGCAGATAGAAGAGAAACAGAAAATGGGTGCACCAGGGCCTCCAGTTGCTGCAAATGAACTGCTGTTTTGTGCATCTGGCTTTACATGGGTGCTGGGGAATCAATCTTGGGTCATAAGGCATTGTAGGCAAGTGCCTTAACTGCTAAGCCATCTCTTCAGTCCAATCAGTTAGATTTAAATGAGAATCCCAACTTAATTTGCTAAGTGTCACTGTGTTAAACATACTAGAATAATAAAAGATTTAGTACTGCTGTTTCTGATGAGAATACATAAAAGAAAATCATGAAATAATATGCCATAAACATCCAATTTTTTGCTCTGACACAAGAAAAATCTAAGAAGTAGATTTCAGAGGACTTCTTGAGCTATTGCAAAGAATGGGAAAGTGCCACATCTGTCCTAAAGGATTCCAGGGACACTGGCCTGCCTACTCCTGTGAGTTTAATGAATCCCCGGTTGCTATAAGGAGAGAGGGAAAGACAGGAAAAAGTGCAAGACATTTACACAAGCAAAATAACAGGCAGGGAGGGTGAGTTAGTGTGTTGTCAATGCTGAAAAATCAGTCATTGCATCAATTTTTCCTATTTCAAGTAGAATTTATGGTTATAATATTAGAATCATTACTAAGATTCAGTGCTTCGAGAATTTACAGACTGAATCTGGCCTCTTTCTCAGACTTCAGGTCGGACTACCTATGTTACATAAAGGCCTGCAGAAACATTTTGTAATCTATGATCTCTTGTCCAAAGCTTAAGTACTGCCCACCTAGGTCTTACGCCTATCTTGCACCTCTGCTTGCTTTACTGATGCCATAGCAGGGAGAGCCCAGGCTTAGTATTTTCTGTGTATCACATTCTACAAAGAATTTGGATTTCTGCTTTTAAAAAAAATGTGTTTCTTTTTATCACTGCCCATCGCCTGTGGAGGGCAGCGATCACACAAATATACACACCGCTTGTGGGTTGACAAACGTGTTCTTTTATTGCGGGGAACAAGGCAGTATATATAGAGCTTCCTGGCCAATCAGGGTTAATGATAAGAACCTGCGCATAATAGCCAAT
This sequence comes from Zapus hudsonius, assembly GCA_004024765.1. NCBI lineage: Eukaryota > Metazoa > Chordata > Mammalia > Rodentia > Dipodidae > Zapus > Zapus hudsonius. Next base: position 15,933 of record PVHP010001980.1, on the reverse strand, counting down.
CACAATCACCTCCTAAAACTCATTAAGCCAAGCCCCTCTTGGCAGGCTGTCAGGTGCCGTCCAAGACTAAGCCAGGGTGTGCCTCCAAAGGCCCCCAAAGGCTTTCGCCCCTGACATCTTTTATTTTACTATGAACGCCTGGGGTCACAACAATTCGCATTGTGCCTGGCACATAGTTGGTGTTTATTGAAGGTTTTCACAATGAAATAGTAAATCTAAACAAATCAGTTGTGATACATAATGTCTGTGGACAGAAGAAAGGCTGACATGTAGAATGTGTATAAATGTAAGTCTTTCCAGTGCTGGGATCCAACCCAGGACTTCACAATTGACAGAAACATGTTATCATTTAGCTCTGGCGTTGAGATTTTCAGAAAGTTTCTTTAAAGCTGTAAAACAAGAATAATTCTGGGCTGAAAGTGTAGCTCGGTATTTTTAATGTTTGCCTAGCATGCATGAAGCATCAGGTTCAATTCCCCAAAACTAATCGGTCATATAAGTACATGAATTCTGATTATTGGTGAGAATACATCAAAAACAAAACAAGTGAAAGTAAAAGCCCTGTCTTGTGAAAGCTGCATTCAAATAGCAGAAAGTGGATAAAAAACAAAAACAGACAGGTGTACCTTGGTTGGTGATAAACAGCCGAAAGGGGAATTTCATTGGTAAAGGGAAAGATAGAGAAGGGCACCACTGAGAACTAACTTGACCCAAAATTTCACAAATGGTTTAGCAGAAGGCTATGCAGTCTGGGAGAAAGGAGTTTCCAGGCGTAGAAATCGGTGGAAGTGTAGGCTTTAAGATGCACAGGCTCTCTGCTTTTAGGAAACAGATTCAGTGAACAGGGACAGCAGCAGGAGAGGAGAGCAGGGACTTCCCTTAGATAATTACTGACCACGCATTGTTGCCAGAGGGAAATAACTGAAAAATTTGATATAATCAGATGAATTAATGCAAGTGCAGCCAGTTCACCTCTAAGGAAAAAAACAGCGCTTAGTGGATTCATATAAGTAACCAATCTACCTTATGGAGCCAGAGAAAGTTACACTGTAAAGTGAGTATATAATTCAGTGATTATCAATTTATAAATGAAGAAACTAGGAGGTTGGGGTGAGAGGGTTGGCAAAACATTGTTGCCAGGAAGTCAAGTTGCCAAGAAGTTCAGGGACATAGCTGTCGTTCCTCAATACGGAACCCACTGCATGCTGTCTCTCTCCCATGCGGTTCATTGACCTCACCCACCTTCATGCAATTAACAACCCAGAAGAAAGACTTACTTTTAGGCCAGGGCCTAATGTGTAAGTTCCCAGGACACAAGCTTTTTTCATCTCTTGAATTAATCTCTTTTTTCCCATGGGTCTGAACCGTAGATTGATTGGTCCTTGTCACTTCCACTATTCTAGGCCAGAGTGTTCTGTGGTTAGCGGCAGTGTATAAACAGGTCCCCAAAATGAAGGAGGGTATCCCCAATAAAGGAGGTGCAAAACGTAACTCATGAGGTACAATCTAAGAACCAAATCACTTGAAATGTGCTGATCACTTTTTTTTTAGGAATGGACTTACAAATTAAAAAGTTGGCTACAATGGTTCATCAAGTACTGATTATTCCTATGTGCCAGGTGCTGTTCTAGGTGCCTGAGATAAAGCAGTGAGCACAGCTGACAAGCTTCACAAACACCAAGCATATGCCAAAAAATGTAGGCAAAATTGTAAGTACATTTTTCTGGAGAGAAAGCCAAGGTAAGGCAGAGCAGCATAAGGAGTATTGGGGAAGAACATTAGAAGGGCTCTGGTTTTAAGTCGAATGGTAAACGCAGGCGTCACTAAAGTGACAAAAGAAAATAATAGTGTGATCTGTCAGGATTACTAGGAACGAGCATTCCAAGTAGTCCATCTGGTATAGCAAGTCCAATAGTTAGCAACCGAGTGCATAGTTAAGGAATAACCCACAATTGGAAAGTGCTAGATTGCAAGCATGAGGACCTGAGTCTGACCCCCAGTTCTCTGTTGTTTGTTTGCCTAACTGGTGAGCTCCAGGCCAATGAGAGAGTTTGTCTAAAAGGAAGTGGTGTTCCTGAGGTTGACGCCCAGGAACTAGCCTCCACACATGCGCGCGCGCGCGCGCGCGCGCGCGCGCACACACACACACACACACACACACACAATACTTGAATCTTTTAATCTGAGACTGGAAGCCACTTGCAAGATTTGAAAAAATAGCATCTGACTTATGTTTGGAAAAGATCTCCCTTGATTACCTCAGAGACCATTGACTAGCCCATTGAAAAGGTAGCAGCATCTGGACCCAGGGAGGTAACAGCGAAGGTGATGCAAAGGTGATGGATAATAGGTTGACCTTAGAGGCAGGAACCATAGGAATGGATGTGGACAATGAGAATGATGAAGGATGTTGGTGCCAAAAGCTGAAAGTATAGGACAATTAAAAACAAACCCCAGTGAAGTTGGTAGTATAAAAAAGGCTTTGAATATGCCTATGTGTGTCTACATGAGTTTACGAGGTGTACATATGGGGAAGTTCGTGAGAGAAGATGCAAATAGCAGTGTTAAGATAGACGAGGAACCAACAGAAGATTAAAGGTGGGCAAAAGAGATGGAGGAAAGTAAGACTGGCATCCTAAAGAGTGCAGAACTCTTTAGTGGGAGCACTGATTCCTGCTCGAGGGTGACCCCTGGATGCAGCAAACATGATCGGGACAAGAGCTCAGCCCTTCCAGGGCAGTGATGATGGTTGAAGATTTGGCCCCCAGTCTAGGGAGACCAAGAATGAACCCAACCTTCAGCATCACTTCTTCCTAAAACGCATTTGCCAATTTCTAACTATTGGCTAGGAAATTGATTAGCTGAACAGGGCAGGAAACCAAGCCCCCATCCTGCCTCCGGGAAGGAGCTGCATTAGGATCAGTGTGGACCCTGAAGTCGAAAAAAGTCCTAAGTCTTATGTTAATAAGCCATGTCCAAGTCTGAAATTAGCTTAGTCCTGAGCAAGACTACAGTGGTTTGCTGTTACTCCATCCTCACCTGAAGTAAGATATATTTTTAATACATTTATTTGCAAGCAGAGAGAGAATGGGCACTCTAGTACCTCTAACTGCTGCAAACGAACTCCAGATGCATGTACCACTTTACCCATCTGGGTTTATGTGGGTACTGGGGAATTGAACCCAGATCGTTTGGCTTTGCAGGCAAGTGCCTTAACCACTAAGTCATCTCTCTCCAGCCCTAAAAAAATTTTTTTGAAGAAAATAACATTCTTGTTATTGACCTGAATTTGTTACAATTTTATACTTGATGTCAGCATTCAATCAAAAATAAATAGTACATATAAGGAAATAAAACCAAATAACCATAAAAACAGCAAAATATTCTGTTTAAGTATACTTACAGGGAAGCATAGCTAGCCGAATTTGAAATAAAGACTATTGTGGCTATAAGACTTTACCCAACTATGAGAGAAACTGAGCAAATAGGATCTGAAAATGCAAGTTGGTAGAGAAGTCATGAGCACAGTGGAAATTCAGATGGCCAACAATGATCACAAAGATTCGTACCACCTCCTGTACAACCTCATTATTAATGAAACAAAAGTTAAGACCAGCCCGGTATGATCACACATCTTTAATCCCAGCACTGGGAGTGTGCTGTGAGTTGAGGCCAGTCTGAGACTACAGTGTGCTTTCCAGGTCAGTCTGGGTTACAGTGAGACCCTTCCTCGAAAAATAAAGTTAAAATTTTAGAGGAAAATTAAGGCCGCAATGGGAAAAATCAGGAAAATAAAACAACGGCACTATTATTTCACGATCCCCACTAGGATGTTTGTGTACTCAATGTGCATATAAATTACCTTCCTGGGTGGGAGAGGGGTGCTTCCTGCAGACTCTGTATAACCAGTTGGGTGTGGCTTTGTGGTCCTGGAACCCTTTTCCCACAGGGGCCAGAGAATTGTCAGGGCTGAGACTCTGTGGGACCAGCCAGCAGAGTTGAGCACCCCACCTCATTCCTACTGCAGGTGAGTGTGTGGGGCTCCGCACCACACAGAGAACAACAACATTTTTTAAAAATCATTTTATTTGTAAAATAAATAAATAAAATAAAATAAAAAGTGAGTATGGGCCTATTGCAAGCACAAATGAATTCCAGATACTTGTGCCACTTTGTGCATCTTGCTTTACATGGATACTAAGGAGTTGAAGCCTGAACTGGCAGTCCTTGCAAGCAAGTTCTTTTAACAGTTGAGCCAGCTCCCAGTTCCCCCCTCACAAAAAGAAAGAAAGAAAGAAAGAAAGAAAGAAAGAAAGAAAGAAGAAAGAAAGAAGAAAGAAAGAAAAGAAAACACTTAAAAAATAAATTTCTCAGCCAGGCATGGTGGTGCATGCCTTTAATCCCAGCACTCGGAAGGTGGAGGTAGGAGGATCGCCGTGAGTTCAAGGCCACCCTGAGACTACATAGTGAATTCCAGCCTGGGCTATAGCAAGACCCTACCTCGAAAAACCAAAATAAATAAATTTCTCTAACTACTTTGCAAAGGAAGCTGAAATTATTTAAATACAGCCATAAACTATAACCAACAGTCATGCTCTTTTCTAGGTATGGTGCCTAAAAAGTACCATTTTACTTATAGGTACTCAATAATATACTATATAATAATATATAGTATAATACTGTCTTTTTACATGCTTAAAGTAGGAATAAATTAGTGTATTGTAAAATAGTTCTTAAAGCATTTAAATTATTTTAAAATTCTGAGTTCCTTTTAAAACAAAATGCTGCAGAGTCCAATAATTAATGGGACAAATAAATGTTCAATTAGAGCAGACACTGGTGAGTTTGAATCTGCTCAGTCTGGTGGTCTGTTCTCTCCAAAAGAGCCCATGACATCTTTTCTCAAAATCTTTAGGGCTTCAGGGAGCACACTTGAATGCCAGTATTCCAGAAATATTCTATTTGCAAAATAGTACTGATAAATATATTAATATACAACACAAATTTATAATCAAGTATGAAGCTATGTGTGTAATTGTTCTAGCCACATGCCGCTGGGATAACCCTCCAAACCAAGCACAGTTTATGGGAGGAAGGGATTTATTGAAGCTTAAACATCCAGGGGAAATTCAATAATGGTAGAAGAGGTTGACTCCCTTTCACAGCTCCAAGCAGAGAGAGAAAAACCCATTACCAGCACCACACAAAAAAAACATACCACACCACACCACACCAGCAGACTTCTCTGCATATCTATGGCTGGAATTTCAGATCCACCCCAGAAACACCTTTGGGCTGGGACCTAAGATCCCACCAGGTCATGGTGACACCTCCTCCATCCAGGAAGCTAAATTATAAGCTTTAATAAAACTCTTAAATCTATAGGGGGACATTCATTCAAATTAACACAATCTGCCTCTGGCCCCCAATTGATTTATAACCATCTCACATTGTATGTTTTATTCAGTTCAAATTTAAAGTTCCCATAGTCATTACCAGCTTTAAGGCTGTTCCAAAGTCTCAAGTCTTATCCGAGATTTAAGATTGTTTCTTAATATGAGTCTTGTAAAATCAAAACAAGTTATAAACTTTTAACATATAATGGCACAGAGTAAACATTTCCAACTGTTATGAGGCATAACAAGGAAAGACTGGACCAATGCAAGCTCAGCAACCATTAGGCAAACATCAGCATCTGCAGTTCAAGTCCAATATCACAATCAGTGACATTCTCCTGATTTTCTAATCCCACCACTCCAGCTGGGCTGAGTAGCTGGGAAAAACTTCCATCCCAAACTAACAGCACTCCATGGTAGCCCAAGCATAGTTCTGGTATATCCAAAACATCTTTGGGTCTCTATATAAATCACTGTTCATCTTCCAAAGGCTTCACAGGCCTCTCAGGGACTTCATGCCCAGATCCATATACCACATTTCAGCAGCAGCTCCTGGAACCATGTGCATTTTATGATCCACTCCACATATGCATTTTTCATGCTTCTAAAAGCAATACAAGGTATGCAGACACAGCTATGTTGTTAATTCAGAGATGAAATAAACCTTGAAAAGCAGGTTCCTTCTTTTAGCTATCTCCTTGCAAAAGAGTTTGACCAGTCTATCATTCAGTCCTTCCTGGGTTGAAACACCTCAGGCATCCATTCCATTGCTTCAATGTAAAGCAATTGAGCTATCTTCTTTAGAATTGCTAATGTGTAGGCAATGGCAGCTTCAGTAACTAAAGCCAGTCTCTGTGCCAGTAAATTAAACTTGCTTGAATATTTCCAACTTTAAATCTTAAATTCTCAGTTCCATATTGTTAGCTAAGTATATCAGTCCATTACTTAAGTTCAGCCTTGATCAAACTGTGGGAATGGGCAGTAGAATGCATCCAACCCTTAGTCCAGTAATGCAATACCAATAAAGCTCTCTACAATCTTTTCTTCCCTTAGTAAGTTCATAAGCCAAACCTCCAAATACTATTCTATCTACACTTAACATTTTTAAACTCTTAACCAGAATAATCCATGAAACTTTATCACTCTGGAAAGCATCTTCAGTTACAAGTACCAAATCTAAATCCATTCCTCCAGCACACAAGTTCCAGAAGACCAAAATCCAAACAATCAGATTCATTTCAGCAATATCACCCCACTCCTGGTACCAAAACTGTCATAGCCACATACCACTGGGATGAACCTCCAAACCAGACACAGTTTATGGGAGGGAAGGATTTATTGAAGATTAAAGGTCCAGAGGAAGATCAATCATAGTAAAAGAGGTTGGCACTTTCACAGCTCTAAGCAGAGAGAGGAAAACCCATTACCAGCATCATACACACACCAGCAAACAGTAGGCTCTGCAGAGTTCAGACTGCTCTTTGCATATCTATGACTGGAATTCCAGGTGCACCCCAGAAACACCTGAGGGCTGAAGCCTAGGATTCCACCAGGTCAAGGTGACACCTCATTCCAGGAGGTTAAATTTTAAACCTTAATAAAACTCTTGAATCTATTGGGGAACATTCATACAAACTACCACAGTAATATATGTCTATTCATGTGGTAAAAGGTCTGTCTGGGTTAATAACCTCAAAGTTGACCAACATAATTTCAGTGAATATTACTTATTTTATTTATCTATGTTTTCTAGTGTGGTGATAATTAACAACTATGGATTTGGTAAGAAAGAAACATTTTAAATTGTTTAAAAGGGTTGGAAATCTTTTCAAGCTAAAGCTCTATGTAGAGTGTTGTCTTTTTTGGTGGGGAAGGGTTTGCTGAAGATCTAACCCAAGATCTTACACCATCTACTAATGATTTACATCCCCAAGCCAGCTGAGTGTTGTTTTAAGCATAGCTTGTCTGGCATTCGTTTTCTATTCAAGTCAAAGTTATTCCATAGTTCATGTAGAAAGATAAAATAAGCAAAATATGTAATGTGTTAAAAACATGCCAATAATGAGTATGACTGAAATCTCCATTTATAATAAGGGTATATTTCACATGTAAGTGATAGATACACACAAATAGACTTACCAATTAATTAAATGGTATTGAAAGCCCCTAAGTCCAGTTACTGATACATGAAAGAATTTAGAATATGATAAAGTAAGACATTTCAAATCCCTAAGAAGACTTCTAATTTCTGCTTTAGGTATAGAAAACTAGAAAGGCCATTGTTCTCAAACTAACAAGAAGATTATGTAAAATATCATAAGTTTTCCTGAAACCTAAGATTGCAGAACACCTGGATGGCTTAGAGTCTGAAGAACAATGGGCCTTAGCCCATCTGTGGGTAAGCACCAGGAAGGCAAAGGTACCATACATAGGCAAGAAGGCTGTTTTTTCTACCATGAGGCTAGAACCCGCCAGGCACCAGCCTCACAGATAGTTTGTACCAGCTTGGGAGGTCTTTTCCACAGATCCTGGTAGTTACATGGAAAGGATAGTTACAGAGAAAGATTGGGCAGGATTGGTTATCACAAGACGTCACCTCTAGTGGTGTAGGCTTGGAAAGAAAAATTACCCTTCCTGTGGAAGATGCTCAAAGCCCACCCATGCCCTTTCTTTCCCTAAAAAGCAAAATCCATATATAGCTAAGTAAGGGCAGCAAGGCCATCACCTCTCCAGGGAACAGATGATATCCCACTGCCTGGAGAAGAATAAAATGGAAAACCCAGCCGACTCTGGTGAGAAATACCCAACCATTAGAAGCCCCCTTCTTGGAGAATGGCACTCTATTCACAGAAAAATTCTACCCATGAGGCCCAAACGTAGAGGATCAGAGTAATCCACTCCATCTCGGCTGCTCATTACCCACCACTACCAGTAAACACCAAGTAATAATCAATGAAAGTCTGCCGTTGGGAACCTGCCTGAGCAGGTGTGGATGGTCCCCGGGGACTCTGCTTCCTAAAGGTGTCACATTAAGGGAGAGGCAGATGAGCAAGGAGAGGGCACGGTGGAGCCAGCTCTCATTGTATGCACAAGGCAAACAGGAATTTAAAGCCAGTGATACACGAAACTAAAGGAACATAGGATCACCCCCAACTCAGCTCCTGGCAGAAGTGACATAATTTCCAGTCACAATTTATTCTTAATACTATCTATCTTAGTCTGTACTGGTCTGTGTACACCAAGCATTTAAAATGGACAAAATAGAAACAATTTTTTTTCAGGCCATTTTTCAAGAGACAGTTAACAGAACAGCACTGATTTAGAGAGGGCATGGCTACAGGAGCTACTGGTGAGCAGTTGAAAATACCGATGGTTGCCATGTTAGTCTTCAGTGGAAATGGGGGAGAAGGCTCATGGATAGCTGAGGGAATGCAGCAGAGAGAGGGAAGGTGGAAGAGAGGGAAGTGGAAGTGGAGAAGACACAGGAGCAGATCAGAGACTGGCGATGCCTCTAGACATACCCATCCACTCGTCAGATGGGATGGTTCACTGACCCTTCCAATCTTCAGACGTTACAATCACTTCAGACAGTTTCAATTCTAGAATTAATCCTAGTTTAGTTTTCTTTACATAGTTTTCGTTTTTCTCCCAAGAGTCTTCTTTGGCTCTTTTTTTTTTTTTTTTAATGTCAGTTTCATTTGAAGTTGGATCTGCTCTTTTTATTTATTTATTTATTTATTTGATTTTTCGAGGTAGAGTCTCACTCTAGCCCAGGCTGACCTGGAATTCACTATGTAGTCTCAGGTGGCCTTGAACTCACGATGATCCTCCTACCTCTGCCTCCCGAGTGCTGGGATTAAAGGTGTGCACCACCACGCCCAGCTGTGGCTCTTTTAAAAGATGCTTTTCCTTTAAGGAAAACTACTCAGCTAACTATGACACTGGCTCTATTGGTTTGTTCCTGTCCACTACATTTCACTCCTCCTGTTGGTGACATTTTCTTGCCTCCTCACAAGTCTAATATTTTATATTAGACCTTGTGTGAACATGTTAATTTACCTGTTTCTGAAAAGTGCTGAATTTTATCCTAGCAGGCAGCTAAGTTACTGGCTGGAGACTTTGTAAACTTGATTTTTATGTTTAGAAGGAGTTTATTTTAATTTTACCATTCATTTTAGACCTACTTCTTAGTCCTGGGAAATAGCCTTTTCTCCAAAGGAGTGGCGCCCCTCAAGGGTCGTTTGGAAGCCATTCCTCCATGGCAGGTTTCAAACTCCAGAAACTATTTCTCCTTTGCTGGACAGCAGTTGAAACGCTCCTCATTTTCCAACTAGGAGGTTTTTTTGTTTTTGTTTTTGTTTTTGTTTTTGTTTTTTTTTTTTTTTGGTTTTTCGAGGTAGGGTCTCCCTCTAGTCCAGGCTGACCTGGAATTCACTATGTAGTCTCAGGGTGGCCTTGAACTCATGGTGATTCTCCTACCTCTGCCTCCCCAGTGCTGGGATTAAAGGCGTGTGCCACCACGCCTAGTTTCCAACTGGGAGTTTTGAAACCTCCCGTGTGTAATTTAGAGCTCATTCAAGGGTTAGAAGGAAGTCTGCACAGAGATGTGATTCCACCTTCAATGGCTCTGGTTTTCAGAGACTTCTCCCTCAGCTTCCAGCTCATCTGCCTTGTGATGATGCCTCAAGCGAGCAAGACCTGTCCTGTGGGACCACGAAATAAATCCCCATAGGGACAAATTGTTGAAACTTGGATCTTACCAAGTGTGACTCCCTTCTTTGCAGGGGTGGATCCTTTCCACGCTGTACCTACTTTTGCTCATTATTTACTTATTTTTCTTATTTTGTCCAGAATCCATAATTGTTATCCATGGGAGGCTTACTCTGCTATTACAAGAACTGAAAGATCTGCATTGTTTTTATAAATTTTCAAGTGTCCTTTTGAAAGGATAGGACTGAGAGTAGAAGAATGATGATCTTGAGGAGAAATCGTTCTGGTGTTCTGTGGCACAGTGCCGTGAAGCCGGCTGAACCAGCAGATGTCCCTGAGAAGTGGGAAGGGAAAAGCCCCCCACAGCAGGGTGAGGCCCCAGAAAGAGGTTGGCCAAACAGCACTCTGGACCAATACACTGAGGATCAGCTCCATTGCTTTGTCCTGTTTTGGAAATGAGGCATCAAATTGAGACGAATCTGATGCACTAATTTCAGTGTATTATGTGAGGACTCTGGTAGATGGGTTAGGTGGAAAAACAGGGGGTGATCTGCCAAAATGTTCTGAGGAGGGAGGGCTGTGCTCCTGAGTGGGGGCTGCTTCTCCAATCTCTACCATCGCGTGGGGCAGGAAGGCTGCGGGGTGGTAAAGGAGATTCTGGAGAAGCACTGAGTCATCTTTGGATCAGCTGTTGGGAATAGGATTATGCAAGGGTGCAGAGGTGTTAGACAGACCCACACTTGGCCCGAGGCAAAGGCATTTAGCTTCAAATAATTGCTCCATTTCTGGCTCAAAACAGTCTGGATTCCCTTGTATAGGAAATGAATCTATTTTTATTTATTTATTTATTTGGGGGGGGTTGTTTTTGAAGTAGGGTCTTCCTCTAGCCCAGGCTGACCTAGAATTCACTATGTAGTCTCAGGCTGGCCTTGAACTCACAGTGATCTTTCTACCTTGTCTCCTGAGTGCTGGGATTAAAGGTGTCCATCACCACACCCAGACAAATATGTTCATTTTATCATAACATTAATTCCAGGTCAGCCTGGGCTAGAGGGAGACCCTACCTCTAAAAACAAACAGACAAAAAAATCTATACATACCACTAAAATGTGTACATTTAGGTCATTTAGGTATAAGTCAGAAAAAGGCATAAAAATGAAAGCAAGTGATGAGATTTATCGATTTTTTTAAGGCAGTAGATATGATTTTTTTTTTTTGCCTGAAACACAAAATGGGTGACTTACCCTTCCTTTTCTAGATGGTGTCCTCTGGCATAGAGGAGAGAAACCAGAGATTATGAGACGGTTCCTTCCTGCTTACAGTGAGTCTCCCCAGTCCTCCTCTAATTCTATGATTATTACAATTGTTAGTACATAGTTTATATATATATATATATATATATATATATATATATATATAGACATATACATGATATAACAGGGCAAGGGAGTTGAGTGAGACCCTGCGTGAAATAATTCTGATTGTTGTAATTTGTAAAACAAATAAAAAATTTTAACGACCTAGAAAATCTCAGGCTTCAGATAGTACTCGATCTTTGAAGTCTTAACTTCAGAAGTCTTCTCAACAGTCAAGACAGGAAGGGAGGAAAGTGAAAGAAAAAATCCAGAACTTCTCTGGCCATGATTTACCATATTTAATCACCATTCAAGACTTTTGCCTCCAGCGAGAATGTTTCCTGGATACCCTCTTCCTTGGTGGCAGGAAGTACCTGAAGGGCTGTCTTCCTCTCCCGCAGGCTCCACAGGACAGTGAACATCATAATTCTTCCTACATAGTTGTTTTAGAAACACTGATTTCCTGACATCTTATTTTCACTATCTCCTAATCACACTCGAGATAAGGTTTAAATTCTTCAGGTTTGCTTTTAAGGTTCCTTTTTTGTCAGCTGGTTACCTCCCCCCCCCCCCCCTGGCTTTAGTCTTATCTCTGGGCGACCTCTCTTAAGTCCCAGCCACCTGCTCTATGTTGGGTTGCCTCCTGTCTGCTCCCTGAGGACATGCGGTCCCTTAGCCCACACTCCTTTCGAGGGGATGATCTCTTTCACTGGCCTTCTTGTGGATGCTTTCTAACTACCTCAAATGCCCCTGTCCGAGTCTTTCTGCCTGTAAACCCTTAGAAGACAGAACCTAGAACTCCAGCCTATCTGTACAGCTTTCATTCATCAGCTCTTTTTTGCACATTTTGCTTCCTCTTTGTCTTTCTCCTTTTCACTTGCCTGACTCACCTCTCAGGTATCTCTCAAGCATCCGCTGGAAGGCTTGCCTAGTGTTCTTTCTTCCCTGACTGTTTGCCAAGCCTCTCTGGAGCTCTCCTTGCTGACGCTGCGCTCTGCCAACAAACCTGTCTAGTGTGTCAGTATTTTCCCAGCAGCTGGCAAAATAAGCGCTTAGTACATATTTGTTGAATTAAGGAATGTCTACTGATTTTCTCTGCTTCTCCCTGATTATAGTCAGAGGCTGACGTTTTTAAAAAATTAAGTTTTATTTATTTATTTATTTGAAAAGGGGAGGGAGAAAGAGAAAGAGGCATTTTATATATATATATATATATACATATATACATATATATATATATATATATATAGAGAGAGAGAGAGAGAGAGAGAGACAGACAGACAGACAGAGACAGAGACAGAGAGAGGGAGGGGGTGCCAGGGCCTTTAGCCATGGCAAAGGAACTCCAGACACATGTGCCACCTTGTGCATCTGGCTTTATGGTACTGGGGAATTGACCCTGGGTCCCTTGGTTTTGCAGGCAGGTGTCTTAACTACTGAGCCATGCCCCCAGCCCCAAGAGGCTGACTTCTGCTAGGTGTGTAATATATCCCTACTTAATGAAGGAAAGGTAGAAAGGAAATTATGGAGCCTGTCAGCTCAGAAATGAGTACAGGGATGCCTGGTGACTGGGACACTGCACACAAAGCCCTCTACTGAACGGCCCCTTAGCCATTCCTTTCCTTCTCCAAATGCTTCTTTATTGAGACGTTCTGCACTAAGACATCTCCCCACTCAGTTATGAATATCCACTCTTTCTACTTTGATTTTTGTTTAGCATTGCCAATACTACACTGTTACTTTGTTAATATTGAAATCTCTATCACTAGCCACCAATAGTAATGACTTGACTCTACTTCCCACTGTTACCAGTAATGCCTATGTGCAGAACGTCTCAATAAAGGGGCATTTGGAGAAGGAAAGGAATACCACTGATTGGGTGGCTTATAAAGAGCACAAATATATTTCCTCGAGTTCTGGAGGGAAGGACTCTATGGCCAGGTGCTGGCTGATATGATACCTGCTTGTTCGTGCGCAGTGAGAGATAAGGGAGCGCTCCCAACTTTCTATCCCAAGGTACCTTGTCTCCTGTAATAGAGTATAGGGATTTTCACAAATTTTGGAAGGACATAAACATTGTCCCTAGTATAACATAATTATTACAGAAAGGGCTGATGGGGGAAAAAAGACATTTTTTGTCTGAACAAGTCATGTGTTGGTACCACAATTCCCTCCTCCCTGCCCCCATTCTGCTGAGCCCCCCCCCCTGGGATTGTTGGTGTGCTCCATGGGGTTGAGGACTGAGTTATGCAAGCATCAGTCAGTCGTTGGGTGGGGGGGGGGCAATGCTTTTTGGTATCCCTCCAAACCATGGCTTTTACAATCTTTCTGCCCCTTTCCACAAAATTCCCTGAGCCATGGTGAGTTGAAGTCTGCTGGAGTGTTGAGCTTTTGGCAGCCTCTGGAATTCTGCTCTGGAACGTTTTGAGTCTCCTCAGTGTCTGTCTCCATCACCCTGGCACAGGTTGTCAGGCTCACTGTGGGAGCAGCATTCTTGCTCATCTTTCTACTTCCTCTGTGGTTTCCCCTGGGCCTTAACTGATGTTCTATGGGAGCTTTGTCTCATGCCAGGGAGTCAGCTATCATCTTTGATATTTCTGGTAGAATTAGGTTGTCCTTGTTTCTCGCTGCCTTCTGAAAAATTAAAACAAATTCTCCAACAGAGAATGAGATCAGTATAGGTTAAATGGGATAAGCATTGTTAATTTGGCAAGATTATAATGAGTGTAGCCTCTCTTGAGGTCCATGGTTAGTGGAAGCTTCCTCTTGAAGTACAGATTCTTGGTCTCCATAGGAATTTGGCTTACAGCCCAGGTCCAACTATGGGCTCCTTACCACTGAGCAGATCTCTTCGCCAATCAGAGTCCTTGATTACCCACCTAGGCTTGGTGCCACTACTGCACAGGTGTGTGCATCTTGTCTTGCTGGTTGCTGTCATACAGCAGTGGCCCATGCTTGCTCCCAGCATTCTTGGCAGCTCATGTAGCACTTTCCAGAACTATCCAGGCTTACTAACCATCTGGGTTTGCTTTCTTGGGGCCTCCCGCTGCTGCCACAGTGGTCGTGACCCCCTGTGGCTGCACAGCTCAGCCTCCTCCAAAGCATAGGTCAGCAGCGTGCATTATTTTGTCTAAAATCCCGATGTGAGTCATTTCTTCCCTTTATACTTGTATAAACGGAATCTATTTTAGGGTCAGTTTAATTATAATAGAACCATGTGTATAATATGATAGGAAGTAAAACGAGTTCGGGAAAAGGCTATTTGTGGACCTATCACAGCATTACAGGACTGTGATGTGATGAATTCCTAACACTGAATACGGTCTCAGTGAGTGCCACTGAGTCAGCAAGTTGACTTGATCTGGGGACCTTTGTGCTTGTCTACCTGTGTCAGGCCAAGGGGAAATGAAGACAGGAGTGAGCACAACCAAGCTTTCCTCGTTTTCACACTCAAGACTCCTTGCACGAGCCAGTGGTCATCACTGTGGGCTTCACCCCAGTCTCACTTTGGAGACACATTCTTCCCTGGAGTGAGGACGAGATGAGTGTAAGAATTCAGACACCTGTCAGGAATAAATAAAAGAAATAACCTTGTGTTTCTCCTGAAGCTTAGAGCTGCAGGCAAATCCTCCCGCGAGTAACTCAGTGCTTACACGGGATAATGCTAGACGTCTGTCTCACAAAGGACGCACAGGAGAAAAACAGTAACAATGGACTGAATGTTTTTTTTTAAAGATCTACTTGGGTTGGGGGAGGGAGGACATAAACATCTATTCATTGACTTAAAGAGACATAAGGTTTTTAAGTGGCAAAACTATGCATTTAGTTGGCATAATCAAACACCATTTCTATGTGTAACTACCACTCAACATTCTAAATGTTTTTGGGAACTTACATTAATAATTTTAAAGGAAGTTTCATTATATTTTTACTTCAAACATTGTCATAACTTTTAAAAACTAGTTTGCCCTTTATCAATATGCTAGCTTCATTTTATTTTTAAATATTTTTATTATATTTATTTGAGAGAGAGAGAGAGAGAGAGAGAGAGAGTGTGTGTGTGTGTGTGTGTGTGTGTGTGTGTGTGAGCACATGGGTGTGCCAGGGCCTCTTGCCTCTAAAAGCACACTTCAGATGCATGTGTCACTTTGCACATCTCACTTTACTTGGGTACTGGGGAATTGAACCCAGGCCAGCAGGCTTTGCAAGCAAGCATCTTTCAAAGCTGAACCATCTCTCCAGCCCTCATTTTATTTTATTAAGCTCATCAGTAAGCCCTTGAAGGAATGTCTATGAGCACGAATTACCTGTGCAAGTGTGTATTTTCAGTAGCTGTTGAGGACTTCCAGTGTTCATAGTTCATGAAAGGCTTGGGGGACAATCCGAGCAGAAGGGGCACTGAGTCAACTAAAGCCTCATGGGTATCACTGTAGTCATCTGCCTTGGCAAACGTCATCACTAGCCACACAAAA